>CAJNOL010003550.1:0-21745 GCA_905250125.1 Rotaria sordida
CAAAGGTGGACTCATTTCATTCAATAATTTTTTATCCACCAGTGTAGATCGTGATATTTCTCTCGGCTTCGCCAGAGATGCCCTAGGAACAGAAGAAATGATTGGAGTTCTCTTTCAAATGACCATCGATCCCATGGTCTCATCGACTCCTTTTGCTTCCATCAAGGAGGTTAGTGATTTCGCAAAAGAAGAGGAAATTCTCTTCACAATGCACACCGTCTTTCGAATCGGTGAAGTTCGAAAAATTGATAAGAAAAGTCCACTTTATGAAGTGGAACTCAAACTTACGTCTGATGATGACCAGCAACTTCATCAATTAACTGATCGTATACGAGAAGAATCTTCAGGTAGCACTGGATGGTATCGAATGGGTAAATTGCTGCTCAAAATTGGTCAATTTGACAAGGCTGAAGAGTTGTACATGGCACTACTAGAACAGGCTTCTAATGACAGTGATAAAGCACATATCTATCACCAGCTCGGATGGGTGAAACGAAACCAAGGACAATACAAAGAAGCAGCTTCATTTTATGAAATGTCTCTCAAAATTGAACGAAAAACTCTTCCAGAAGATCATCCTTCATTGGCTAATACCTACAACAACATCGCTATAGTGTACAACGACATGGGTGACTACTCGAAAGCACTTGAATTTTACGGAAAAGCACATAAAATCCTCGAAAAAGCTCTACCTCCGAATCATCCCGATTTGGCTACTTCCTACAACAACATCGGTGGAGTGTATAACAACATGGGTGACTACTCGAAAGCACTTGAATTTTACGAAAAATCACATCAAATCTACGAAAAAGCTCTGCCTCCGAATCATCCTCATTTGGCTACTTCTTACAACAACATCGGTCAAGTGTATAACAATATGGGTGACTACTCGAAAGCACTTGAATTTTACGAAAAATCACTTAAAATAAGAGAAAAAGCTCTGCCTTCGAATCATCCCTTATTGGCTACTTCCTACAACGACATCGGTGGAGTGTATAACAACATGGGTGACTATTCGAAAGCACTTGAATTCTACGAAAAAGCACATAACATCTACGAAAAAGCTCTGCCTCCGAATCATCCCGATTTGGCTATGTCCTACAACAACATCGGCTCGGTGTATCATGACCTAGGTGATTACGCAGCAGCTCTTAGGGCTCTTCAAAGTGCTTTTCAAATTAAACAACAAGCATTTCAAGAAGGTAATCCAGCTTTTGCTTCAACATATAGTTGGCTGGGAAGAGTTTATCGCAGTTTGAAAGATTATTCAAAAGCACTTGATAATTTCGAAAAATGTCTCGCAATAGATCTAAAAACATTACCCGAAAAACATCCCTATCAGGCTATTACTTATAGTAATATAGGTGATGTTCATCGATTAATGGGTAATTATGAAAAAGCATTTGCATTTCATCAAAAAGCATTAAATATTCAAGAAAATGTTCAATGTGATCCTACGGACTGTGCAACGACATATATAAATTTAGGTGAAACTTATCGTGAAATGAAAGATTATTCCACGGCATTGACATATTTCGAAAAAGGATTAGAAATACGTGAAAAGAAATTATCAAAAAATCATCCTGATTTAGCTGTTGTATATCATAATATGGCAAAATTATATTTGGCTACACGAAAATATAGTATGGCAATGAAAAATATTCAACAAGCAGTTGAAATAGCTCAAGAAAAATTACCTTCAACTCATCCTCATCTTTTGGAATATAAAGAAACATTTGAAAAAATTCGAATGAAAATGTAATTTTTGTTTTCATTTACTTGCTCAATAAATTGGTTTTGATTCTTTTCCACTTCCCTACTTTTCTAGGCTCATTTTCACGCGTACGCGCGCGCGCGCGACCAGTGAGAGGCCCTATCGGTATGAAACGGGTACACACAGAGCGGACCACGCCGGACTGGTAGGGCAATGTACATAGATGTACCGTACATAATGACGGCAGGGACCTACGTACATTAAAGGTCTTCCCGAGCACTACACTGCTTTCGCCATTCCATGACGAATAGAATCTCTCTCTGGATCAGGTTACGAAGCCACCTGATAAGGCTGTGATATAAATTGGTATCTATCTTCTAACATAAATAACATAGACTTAACATAATAATAGTATACACTAAATGTGTACAACAACGAAGGAAAAAACTATTTCATCCGAAATAAATCATCTATATCTTATTCTAACATTATCTCAATGTAAGTATTGTTATGAAAATTTAATTTAGAATTGTTCTTTCAACTATTAATTTATTTGTTCAAATCTTTCTCAAGATAAATAAGATAATTTTTGAAGCAACATACCCAATCGTGTTATTGATATAAATCAATAATAAATCATATTCTTTTTTAACATTCTCATGGTTTTTATAATTTCATATAATTCATAAAAAAAAAGCAGATGAATTCTAAAAACATCATAGAATAAATTTCTATCATAAATCAATACATCCTAACATATATTATCATTGAAATCAAAGATATTGTAAAAAAATATGAACCATAATATAACATCATTGAATGAATGAATGAATGAATGAATGAATCAATTTCATTATAAATTAATGCATTGTAAAGCAATGAATGTAAATAACATCATTCAATAAATTTCATTCTAAACTAATACATTTTAATATAATGATTCAATAAACATCATTGTAAATTAATACATTTTGATGCATCATAAACTGATAAATTTCATTGTAATATAATGCATCTTTATATAATATCATTCAATAAATATCATTGTCAGTAATGAATTTAACAACATATAATAAATTTCATAGTAAATTAATATATTTTTATATAATATCATTCAATAAATATTATGGTAAATTCATGCATTTTAACATAATATTATACAATAAATTTCATTGTAATTTAATATAATATAATGCATCATAAACTTACATATTTCATTTTGAAATAATGTATCTTTATATAATATCATTCAATGAATATTATCGTAAATTAATGAATTTTAACAGAACATCATACAATAAATCTCATTGTAATTTAATACATTTTTATGTAATATCATTCAATGAATATTATGGTAAACCAATGTATTGTAACGTAACATCATATAATAAATTTCACTATAAATTGTTACATTTTAATGCATCGTAAATTGTATACATTTCATTGTAAAATAATGCATTTTTATATAATATCATTCAATAAATATCATTGTAAATAATGAATTTAACAACATAAAATAAATTTCATTGTAAATTAATACATTTTGATGCATCATAAACTGATAAATTTCATTGTAATATAATGCATCTTTAAATAATATCATTCAATAAATATCATTGTAAGTAATGAATTTAACAACATATAATAAATTTCATTGTAAATTAATACATCTTAATATAATATGATTTAATGAATATCATTGTAAATCAAAACATTTTAATTCATTATGAAATTGATAAAATTTCATTATAATATAATGCATTTATTGAATTGTACAGAAATGAATTTTAATAACACCCACCCCTAGATTTCGTTCTAAAAAAAATGCATCATTATATAATATCGATCTGTAAATATCATCGAAAATTAATGTATTTTAATTCTTTGCGTCCCAAATTATTTCTACTGGACACTGACACGTCCAGATAAAAACCAGCATGCTCGCATATGGATTCACGTGTGCACACCTACACACCCATATCTACAAACTCGACACCCACCACATCCACACCGTTGAACATTCTTTATTGCTATATTCCAGTAAATTACATAATAATTATTAAACATGTATAGATTTCTTTTTCCTACTATAGAATTCAAATGTTTAACATAACATTATGTAACAAATTTCATTATAAATGTATATATTTTCATACATTATAAACTCATACGTAGCATTGTAAATATATTTCATTTATAATATTGTAAATAATTATAAATTGATAACTGTATGTCATTGATAAAAAAATCATAATGTAAAATAATACTAATTATTGTAAGTAATATAAAAAATTGTAAACCGTGAAAAATAAATCATGTGAGTGTCATGTTTTATCTTTATTGAGCATGCTCATGATTTGTTCGATCGAATCGTATGAGAATACTGGTGAAAATGTGTTTCATATATATATATGTTTTTAAACATACATTGCTAATCAAAGACATTCTAATGATGTTGATATCAATTTGACGAACGATAATTGACGATGATGTGCACATTCGAATGTAATTGATTTGATTAATCATCACATGATTAATTGAAATGATGAGACACGAATTAATTTCATCATTTTTCATGTGTATGGATGTGAATACTTGTCCTTTGTTCATATACAGTCCTTCATGGACAATACATATTCTTTTCTTTCCTTTTTTTGGATCAAAAGAAATTTCTATTCATCATCATCATCATCATCGAAAAAATAAAAGCAATTAATTTGAATCATAAATCATAGAATTATTTTCTAGTACGACTTTTGAAAATTGATTAGAGTGCATTATTCCAATGAACATATTCATTTTCTTGGAAACACAAGATCAACAAGTCTGTTGAGTACGACTGCACTGTCATTATATGAAAACTCGTTAAGACAAAGTCAAATAACTGTACAGAAAATTAAAAAGTTTTCATAAAATTCAATTTCTATCCCATCGAATGAATATTTCTGTTGAAATTAAATCACTAATAGGGTGTGGGTGTGTAGGTGGGTGTGAATGAAGAACATAGACACACCCACCAACTTGTGTTGCTTTGTTTTTTTTTGACGAATTTCCTTATATTTTTTGTTCCTAATACAAACAATTGAATGTCAATTATTATTAGTATAGAATGAGTTTTACTTATTTAGAACTCGACAACAAGATTTCTATGGTCAATATTCATCATCATACAATGATTCATATTATTGGCATGAAAATAATTCAAATTCATATGATATTTATGGTTCAATACTGGTGGAAATTCTTCAATTTCAACATCCATCTCATACACTTTTACAACAAAATAGTTTTACTCAACAAGTTTATCTTAAATATAAACAAGAATGTCTTGATGGTAAAAAAGACAACGTTGATTGTAGAGAAAAAAAAGGTTATTAGTTCAGTACATGTTTACAATATTTCGAGAGAAACAAGCTACTGGTAAAAAAAAATTGAAATTATGCTACATTGAACGTAAAAAAACGAGTCTTTTAATGACTAAAGAAGAGTCAACATATCTAGACACAACAATGAAAATTACTCTCCGGTAAAAATCAGAGTCTAGAAAGACTTATATTCTTATTTAAATAGATAATAGAGAATATGTCTGTTGCTATAATTTTCAAAAAAAAAACAAAGATTTGACTCTTTTATGGAGTTTTTTTAATAAATACTATCATTCTTATCTACATGATAAATTTGAAAAGCAATAAAATAATCGTCAATGATTAAAAACACTAAGTTTCACTAATCGCCAAACTTTATTATTTCATAGAAAATATTTATAATCGACAGTTATGTTGATTTACAAATAAGATACATTTTGTTTTCTGTAATGATCTAATTTCTAGAAAGCGTTAAACTTGGTCCTGGTCAATCGATGGAAATGGATACACTCTATCGTTTTTAGTCGTTTTTCTTATGAAAAATAATAAGAAAAAAATTGAATATTACGATTTATGTATAGATATGGTGTTGAATGTCTATTTCGATTTTATACATATGATCTAGAAAAACATTTTCGTCAACATGTATTTGAAGATTTTCAACATGAAACTTTTTGTAATCATGAAGCTGGTAATAAAAAAGATTACACAAAAAAAAAAAGAAAAGTGTCAATAACAAAAATAATTTTTCTATTTAGGTCAATTATATGGTTTAGAAAAATTCTGGACATTTCTAAAATATTCTTAACAAAAACCAAAAATCAATCCAAAACTTGAAGAAATTTTAAAAAATTATAAAAATCTTGAAGACTTTCGTGTTGATGGTGCATCATTTTCACAACAATTTTTTTCAACAAAACCAAATTATAGTAATTGAAAAATCTTTTTCTTTTTCTATGATACAAATAATTTCTTTATAGACTGTTCCAGCATTCGAAGCAATTACTGCTGCAGTAGCAAAGAACAGTGATACATCAAATTCATTAAAACCCAATGGTGAACAATATCTGAACGGTGCTAAACTTTATACACGTTTTGTTTTTCTTTTGTTTTGTCTAAAAAAAAATGGTGTACGTATTTTTTTTCAAGTGATTTCGATTTATTTAAAAGTATGCATGTATTTTTTTTTGCTTCAAAGTTTATTGTTATTTAATCTTTTTCTATATATATATATTACATTGGTTTGTTATTGTAGTAGATATATAGATTAAATAGTGATGCATTTTCTTTTTCTATCGATAGAGATATGAAGAATTTTCATATGGTTTCGTTTTGTTTCTGGAACTATTTGCTAATAAATTCATCTCGTTTATTTAATAATATTGGTAAGATATTGAGATAATATTTTATTTCGATAGAAGAATTTAGTGTTTTAAGAAGAATTGGTATTGGTTTAGCTATTGTTGGTGGTGTGATTAATTGTATACTTTATAATAGTTAATATGAAAAGATTAAAAAAAAAACTTGTTTTCTTTAACTATAAATATATTGTAGTTGATGGTGGTCATCGAGATGTTATTTTTGATTGTTTCCAAGGTGTTAAACTAGGTGTTATTGAAGAAGGAACTCATTTTATGATTTCATGGCTTCATAGACCAATTATATTTGATATTCGTACACGACCACGATCTATTCTATCAATAACAGAAATAAAAGGTATAAAAGCTAGAAGAAAACAGTCAACTTCAGGAGAGAGGTAAACATGAGGAAAATATAAGCTCGCAAAAAACCAAGGTAAATACGATGTCTATTCAAACATCAATGAATGTATATGGCTGAGGTATCTTAAAAAATTTTGCGGCCATCGATGGTGACTCAACTGATCGGTTGGATTTACAAACGATTAATATAAAATTACGTATTCTTTATCAACCAAGAGCTGAGCTTTTACCAAAAATTTTTTGCAAATTTGGGTTTAGATTATGAAGAACGTGTTTTATCATCGATTATTAATGAAGTTTTAAAATCTGTTGTACTAAGTCTCAATTTGATGCTATTGAATTGATTACACAACATACACTTATTTTTCAACGTATTAGTGAATTTTTAATAGAACGTGCTGCTCAATTTGGTTTATTACTTGATGATATTTCAGTTGTAAGATACGACAAAAAAGAGTCTCGAGTTGATTATATTGTTTTTTTTCTTTAAATTAGACACATTTAAGTTTTAGACCTGAATTCACAAGTGCTGTTGAATTAAAACAAGGTGCACAACAAGATGTTGGAAAACAACGGTTTTTAGTTGAAAAAGTAAATCGATAAGAATAAAATTTGTATGAGTTTGTTTTTTTTTGATAAAAAAAAACAGACGGAACAAAGTCGTCGAGCAAATGTTATTGCAGCAGAAGGTGATACTCGTGCAGCTGATTTGATTGGCAAAGTTTTAGATGAAGCTGGTGATGGTAAATTTTCGAATATCTTTTATTATCCTGTCTAACTTTGTTTTAATATTCATGTTAGATTTGATCGAACTTCGACGAATTGAAGCCACTGAAGGTATTGCAAATCAATTATCAAAATCAAGAAATAGCATCTATTTACCACATGGTCCTCAAATGTTACGTAACATTACTGGTGCTGTGCAATAAAAATATTGTTTTTTGTTTTCATAGTAAACTAACGAGATTGATTTAGGAAAATAAAAAGAACATACAAGAATTTTTTTTTGTATGTGTGTGTATTTACAAACCATTGAGAATACTAAAGCATTGTATTGTCCTATTTTCTGTTCGATTAAAGAAAAAGAAGATCAGATCAACAATTCTCTAGATGATATTAAAGATTCGAGTACGATTAAAATGATGAATTTCGATAATCTCTTTTGACGTTTTATATAACTCGATTATCTGTACGTAGTTGGGTAAATCCATTTCATTTACAAGAAATTTTTACCTATCGACGTGAAAAAATTGGTGTAAGAGATGAGTGTTTAGAAATTGTACCAGCTGGAAATGTACAGGAAAATACTGTTGAAATAATTAAACAAGAAACAAAAAGGTAATCAAAATTATATAAATACTCGATTTCGTTCACCACTGACCAATTATTTACCATATTTAGTAAGTAATTAAAATTATTTTAATCATTTAATTAATATTATCTTTTTTCTTTTGTTATATTTATTTAAATAGGCTCTATCTCAAATAGCTACAGCTCATTTTCAACTTGTTTTATCATGTGATCATCATTTTGGTATTGATTCAATTCCAATAGGAATTTGTTATACTGAAACAGATGATCATGGTTTTAGTCGACCAAGGTTATTTACTGCAGTCCCATTAATTAATCAATATCCTATAGGTTCAATTCTTCTTGAAAATCCATATTATGGTTTAAGAAAACCCCCAGATCTACTTCATTGGTGTCAAAAAACGAAATTAACATCAGCTATTCTACATGGTTTTTCTCTTGGTGGACATATGGCTTCATTAGCATTTACAAAGTAAGATTCAATTCTATTATTTGATCTATTTAATGAATGGATATAGAGTATCTATCATAATTTCAAATAATGATTCAAGTAGAGCAAACCATATTACAAAAAGAATATAAATTAAAAACATTGATTATTTGATTCCCTAAGTTAGGAGTTTTTTAGACAGCCCCTAGACTTCTTTCAAAGCAAATCTATCCGATAAGGTTTTTAGAGTGTATTGTTAATTGTTAGGTCTATATTCAAACCATTAATGAGAGGTCGAAAAACCAGCACAAGATTCACATGTTTACAATTTATTATTCGGCAGTTATAGATATACTAGTCGAAGCTATAATCAATTTTTCTGACAATTTTTGTAAAAAGCAAGTTTTTTTTTACTATTTTCTTTTTGATATGAAACCATATTTCCACACATAGAAAATTGATTAAATAAATTTGAGAGAAGATGCTAGAAATAAATCTAATAAACGGTTTGACGCACATCGTCATCTCCTCGTTTCGAAACAAGCCAAAAGCACAGCTCTCTGCCTTGTTTATATGAAAACGTTACTCAAAAAATCTCCACTAAATAGACATTACTATTACCGTTACATTTTAGAGAAAAACAAATCTTATCTTCTTTTTTCTTATTAGAATAATGAGAGGCATGCTCTTTTTACTCAATTTTTATGTAAAAAGTTTAGAAAAATAGTTAGAAAAATCTTTCTATATAGAGGCTGTCCCATAAATACGATGGCAATAAGAAATGAAAATCTCTTCGTCTAGATGTCGACCAAACGAGCTCAAATTTTGACCAGTCATACGAGCCATATTCAAACTTTATATTGATAAAGACATCCATAGAGAGAACCTTTCTTAACTATATTATTTTTTTTCTTGTATTTGTGAAAAAGTAAAATTTTTGTGTTGAAGTCAATAATGATAGTTAAGAAGGATTCTCTCTATGGATGTTTTTATCAATATAAAGTTTGAATATAGTTCGTATGACTGGTCAAAATTTGAGCTTGTTTGGTCGACATCTAGACGGAGATATTTTCATTTCTTATCGCCATCTTATTTATGGAACATCCTCGACGCTTCGATGCGTTCTCATCTCCTCGTTTCGGTCAGTGGAAAGTCCAGGTCTTTATCTCATTCCTATAAAAAGTTATTCAAAAAATGATCACGGTCATTTATCTCTGAAATGAACATTATTCCTTTATAAAAAAAAGCGTTAATTACTCTTAGAAAAACAAATCTTTCAGAATAATTATCTATAAGAGTTGAAAACAAATTAACTAACCTCGTTGAGTCATAGATTCCTTGTTGTTTGCTTTTTCGAGAGAATTGTCGTTCTCGACCTTAATCCAAAAAGTGACCACTCATTATTTACCTATATATCTATCTATAATCACCTTATATTCGATGCACATATTCATTGAATATACACTGAAAGAACTCATTAGTTTATTGTAAAGAGACTTGGCCCATAGATAAAACATGGTTGTTGGTTAGCCAGTTTAAGAAGATTTTCATTTGTTAGCCATATTTGTCTAGATCCATGAGAATAGTTTGATAATAGAATAAGACAACTATTCTTATTTATTTAATAAATACATATTTGCCTTGAACACAATCAGTTTATACTTAATTATTTAGAATATTTAATAAATATTTGTTTTTCTTGGTTTTTTTAAAGGAAAACGTGAAGAATTTCCTATTGGATTTGCTTGTGAAACTCTTCATGATAAATTCAATTAGGTTTAGATATTATTTCTAAAATATAATTAATCACGTAAATATATATGATTTAAATGAGTCAATAAATAAATAAACGATATAGAAATTCTTATTTAGAATTTCTAACCTTTAGAATAAAACTATTAAGATGAATCAATCGTTCAAGTATTCTGATCTTATATTAAATATTGATAACCAATATGATTTGCTTATTTTTTTTTGTTTTTGCCAGTTTGATAGAAAAGCAATTGAAAATCTCTGATTATCACTAGACCACGTACTATACATATATATAAATTGTTGTTTATCTAGGATCAATAAGAAGGTAGAAAATAAAGAGAAGAACTATTTATTTAGTCAACTGACTAAGAAAACTTCAATGATAATATAAAATAATTCGACTTATTTTAGTGATTAGTTCAATTGTTTGTCTTTGTCTTTCTTCTTTTTAACTTCTTAAACTTATTCAATCTTTACTAAAACGACCAATAATATATATCATTTTTAAAATGGTTTATGTAAATTATCTTTGAATATTTCTAGGTTTAACAGGATATTTACCTACTTTGGTGAAAAAACAAAAAATTTAATTCATCTATTATAAACGATGACCGATTTTGAGCTTGTTAATGGATATGATCAGATCAATTTTAGGATATTCGGACTTGTTCCTATATATAATAATAAATACCGTTTTTATTCGAGCTTGAATAATATCTTATTCAATATTAGTCTTCTATAGAAGTCAATTTTGTTTCTATAGTCACTATTTCATTTACTTCATTATTTATTATAATGACAATTTCCAACATCTAATATTTGTTTCATAAAACTCTTTATCAACGTCGAAACTTTATACCAATTATAATATATAATATGCTTTATAGAATATATATACACTTTTATTATCATTTATTTAATATTGATTGTAGTTTTTACTCAGTGAGCTCATTTATAATAAAAGAGTAAATTAGACAATATATCATTTTTTTATAGTTGAATATATGAAAACGGTTGTGATTAAAGTATTGCTCGAAGTAGGATTGTCATTATCACAAATCTTCCTTATTTTTCATTTTATTATAGAAAATTTAAAAAAAAAATGATTCAATTGTTCGATCAATAAAATATTGAAAATCTAGGAAAATTAATTAAATAGAGATTATTTATAGTTATCAACATTCGAATTAATATTATTCGATAATTTTCATCAAAACTCTTTCTCATCCTACTCGAGTAAAACTATAATGACAACTAAATTAATCTCAATAGAATATGTATATACATATTTAAAATGATAATTATTGTTTGTTGAAGAGGAAAAAATTTGGAAAAAAAAAGACCTAGCTAATATTCTTTAAATCTATATTAACTTTGAATATTGATTTGTAATCTATTAAAGATTCGAGTCGATTTTAGTGAAAACTAGTGACTAGATTGAGATTTTTTTTTCTCGAAGATATATTTATTTAAGATAAATATTTAAAACAATAGCTATCTACGATTTATCTTCTATCTATTTCGACAAATAAATAATAAAATATTCTAATGATTAATAATTTAATAAGATAAATATAACTAGAGAATGATTTAATTTTTTTTTTCTAAACTATTCTCTTCCTATCAGGTATTCTCAAATGTGAAAATCTCTCTAATAGGATTTAAAGAAAAAAGAAAGATTATTAGTAACGAAGATAAATATTCTTTTTCTTGTTTAAAAAAAAGAAAACAAAAATCTTGATGAGCTAGAATAAAATAATATATATTATGTTAATCTAGTTTAATGATAAAAGCAGTCATATTATCAGAAGATTCTTCTTGTAAACATTTATCAAATAAATCTGATATTATTTCAGATAAACTTTTATTTGATGCTCGTTGAGAAACAAATAATGCAACTTGTTCATTATTGATAACATCCCAAATTCCATCCGAAGCAATTATAACAAATGATGCTGATGAATCTCTTCGATATTGAATTATATCAGGTAAAGCTGGTATAATATGTTTATCTAATGAATAATCTCCTAATGCACGTGTCATAGCAAGTTGATTTTCAACACGTAATACATCATTAGTAGCTTTTGTTATTTGACCACCTGCTCGACGTATACGTTGTTGTTCTTTTCGAACAGTTGGTTTATGATCTATATTTAATAGATTTTAAACAAGAAAATAATTAAAATAAAAACAAACTAACCTTTTGTAGATGATAAAACTTGTCCATCTTTTGATATAATTATTCCACGAGATTCTCCTATATTAATTAAATAAATATCATTTGGACCAATTAATGATGCTATCTATATATTGAATAGAAAAAAAAAACTCTTTTAAAAATGCTTACACAAACAGATCCACTATCATCGTGAACAATTCCACGTAAATGTTTATCCAATTCACTAAATGTTCTTTTAATAATATCATTTAATCGATTATAATCAATATTAGATTGAATTTTATTAAGAGATTCTAGAAGATATTTATCAATAATATTAGCAGCATTTTTTGCTGTTTCGCTTTCCATTATGACCATCAAATATAGAAAAAAAGCCCAGTCTTTCCATAAATAATTATCAAATGGTATTAAATATTTCGAAAAATCTTCATTTGTTTTTCTCCATCCTTGCATTGAACCAAAACCAAATAATTCATTACCATATAATTCTTTCTTTGTACATGGTTTATCTAAATATAAGTTATTTGAAGATGAATTACTTCCATTTATTTCATTCTTTTCAGACATTTTAAAAAATAATATTCTTTGTTTTAATACATGTCCGATTAAAACAATAACAATGAACTTTTGTGCTTTATATAGTATTACGTTTGCACTCATTCACCTCGTTCTCTTTCTTCGTTATAGATAGAGATGAGAGAAAAAAACAACTAAATATTCTCTAGTCTTCTAATCAACCATTATTTTGTACTTGATAATCTTGTTTTATTCTTCGTTTAACCAGTTGATCTTCTCATGGAATTAATCTATAAATATGTTTGTCGATTATATAAATCGTGAGAAAAAATGATCAGAACTCATAAACAAAAAAGAAAAAGGTAATCATTCTTTTAGTAAAAGTCTTCAATTTTTTTATATAAATAATAGACTGATCTAAATATCTTTTTCATAGTGACTTAACTTTTATACATGATGATTATAGTTTATTTCTTTTTTAAAATTCTAATATGAAAATATTTCTATAAAAATAATTATTATCAATAAAAAGTGTCGATCGTATTTCATCAATTATTGTCAAGAGGATTGGCTTTTTTTTTCGAATCTATTTATTCTAAATTGGTTTGTTTTTTGAAAACTTCTTCTCCCCAACTAAATCATGTTTAGTCAGTTTCACATGAAAAATAATAGAATCTTCCAATCAGGAATTTCATATCCACATCCACAAATCGATTTTTGTGGTTGTGCTTGGAATAGACTTGCCAGATCGAAAAACGTTACTATTTGCAATTTTGACGATCAAAATTCTTATTAATTATATATATCTCTATCGGGATTTAATCTGAAAGTTTTTCGTAAGATTATTGTTTTTCTTGTTCAGCCTGACTTATATCAATTAATATTCAATTCGTCGAACTGATTGAATTACAGATGAATTTAATTCAGTTAAACATATAACAATTATTATCTGAACAAAACGATGGTCGAATCATATTTCAATTAGCAACATATAACAATTTGGATTAAAAAATCTCTCATTTCGTCAGATCTGGCTATCTTCGATTGGAATAAACTACTACCGATCAGAATGATTGATACTGAGTAAGAGTAAACAATTAACTAAAATTCTTTCAGATATTTAACTTGACAGAAATTTATTTCTGAAAATAATCTCAAGTCAAACAATGTAGAACAGTTAATAATACTCCATTCGAAGACATTTTTCACTCGAAAGTATCTTTATTAATAAGAAGAGATTCGAGAAAAATTAGTTACGGTCGTGCATAATTTTATCTCAAATAATGAGTCAAACTTTCAACTCTACTATAGTCATCGTTAACAATGACTATGAATATTCATCTCTAATCACTATACGAATATAGTCACGATTATAAATGCCATTAACCTTTGGATCCGATCGACGAGAATTCTCGTCCTGAGAAATTCTGTAGTGAATACCTTTAAAAAGGCTGATCTTTTGCTTATTTAACGGTATGGATTCTATCAATATTTATGTTTAGAATATTCGTGCGGTTACGATCATTTATAGTTGCTGATGTTTATTGGTTGTCGTTTAATATTTGCGAGAATGAGTATACCATTGAATGAGAGTTAATACGTGGATCAGTTTGCTAAGATTTATTGAGAAGAAACTGCTGCTCTCAAAAAGATATATCCTATAATAAAAGTTGTTCAAGCATTACATCTCGAAGAAATATTCTCATTGAACAATCGTATTTTATGCATAATTGTCGAGTGCATTTTTTCATACAAAAGATCAGCAAGGTCATCCATTTTGAGCTCATGCATTCTTTTCTCTTTATCTATATGCTATCGTAGAATGACCTCATCCTAGGGAAAATCTTTGATGTTTCCTTTCTAGATCCTTCATAGATCTAACAAGGATCCTGCAAGAAGTCGCTGTTTTTTCCTGAGGAAATGATGAACTCCTGAAGGAAGCGTATAGCCGTGAAATTTCAAGATCCTGCCAGGATTAAGAACAGAATTTAAGCAAGATCCTGAACAGTTTACTACTGGATTTAAAATCATGAATCTGGCCAGGAAATCCTAAATCCTGAAAGAAACGTATAGCAAAGAAATCTTCAAGATTTGCGCAGGATTCAAACAAAATCTCAGAAAAATCTTGCCAGAATTTTAATGGATCCCAATGAAAAAATTTCTGTTTACATCTTCCAGAATCTTATAGGTTTCATCTGGTATCTTATCATATTCTCTGGCCAGATCTTGTCAAGATTTCTTTCAGAATGTTACTAGGCTTTTTGGCAGGATGATTTAAAGAGAACAGAAAAGAAATGAACACATAGAGTATTGATCTTCAGACCTTCAGTTCACATACCGATCAGCTTACTCGGCTGAATATGCCATGCTAGTAGATATAAGTTCAACCTTCAATATCTTCATTTTATCTAAAATCTTAACTTTTATTAGAATTTTTTTTTGTCAACACAATTATTTTGAGAAAAACTTTCGAGACAGTATTTTGAAATATTCATTTCAATTGAAAAAAATTCTATTATATCGTGTTTGATTTTGATTTAATTTAAAATATATTTTTCCGATTTTTTTTACGAATAAACGAGATACACAACAGTTTATATCGAAAAATTTTGCTTCACAAAAAATATATTTTTTATTTAAAACTTTAGTAAAATAAATCAATAGATGTAAACTCTCTAATTTAGTACATTTTCTAGCATTATTCAGCATAAAATAGAGCAAATCATTAATGATATGCCCTGAATGTCAGATCTATTTTAATATAGAATATATACTGTGAAAAAATCTCCAAAGAAAATTTTTAAGAACTTGTATATTTATTTAGGCACAGATTTAAATCATGATCGGTTTAAAAATCATAGCAAATTCCTATCGATTCTCAGATTTTCATCATGCTCAGAAGAAAAATATAATAAGGGTGTGGATGCAGGTGTGAGTGTACGGATCACTTTAATCACACCCACACCCACCCTCTCTGTAATCGATTTGGACACGTTAAGTATATCAAACAGACCACAAAGTAAGACAAAATACAAGTAGTAATGAGTAAATTATGAGCTAAGGTGTAGATTGTTGGTGTCTATGAAAACAAGTTCATCTACACGCACATCTTCATTATTCTGTTGTCTTAATTTTTGGTTTGAAGGAAATTGATATACTAAACTTGCATTATAATCTTTACTGAGTATAGTTCAAGAACAAATGACAACATCAATGCAATTTTAATCATACAACTTTCAGCACCACTCAAAACTCCTTTACAAATATAACTCTATAAACTCTATCTAGACGTGATATTCATTCTCTCTGAGTTTTGTTTCATTTTAAGTGCTTCACTCTTTCTTAAACTAGTCGTTATCTTTATTGTCAATAGAAAGCAAAATAAAAAGCAATTCATTACAAAAAAACTTAATAAATAATATCATGCCTTGCTTTCTTTTTATGATATCTAAGAGTTTCTCTTGTTCTCACCTTATATTACCATAAGTGTTTGTATACATAGAAACAAGTCCATAGACATCATTGTTTGAAAATGTATGATGAATTTCTGTATTAGTAGGTTAATTTTTTAGTCAATTGAGAGTCTAATATCGTGTGAAGGCGATGAAAGCATAGATAAAGTGTTACTATTGATGTTCTTCTACTATTCTTGAGGTGCGGGTGTAAGTGAAGAGAAGATAAACACCCACACCCACACTCTTATTTAATAGGACTTGAGGAACTATTGATACCCCCTATATAATAGAACTTGCGGACCTATGAGAATCCCCATAGAACACTTAAGGAGTCATAGATATCCAGCCTGTGATGCCCCTATGGAATCCTGAAGATGGTATGTGTAACTTTTCATGATGATCAACTCATAGAGCTAAATTATTTGGAAAGGTTCAGTTTGTTGAAAAGAACTGTTCAAATAGTTCAGTTTGTGGTAGTGAGCGTTTTGAACAGTTCGTCAGTTCTGAACTAGAGCTGAACTTGTTTTAGGTAACAAAGATCGAACACAAGTTTCTTCTAACGTTATATTGATTTTATTTAAAATTTCATTTAACATTAATATTTAAATAAAATCTAATTGATCTATTCTATCTCTCGTCGTTTTTTTTTCTTCTCTCTTCTATAATCAAGTTTAATCTCAATATTAAAACTCTCTTAGCATGAAAAAAAAACACATAAGATATGCTTTATGGAAGAGAGAAAAAAACACAAGATTATTTTCTTTCCTGCGGGTATCGTTACCATATAATATAAGCACTTTTTCGATCCTTCCTATTATCTTCAATCTCTAAACATTCAATTTGATCATATCATCTGAAGATTAGTTCTATCCTAATCGAGATTTTAGAGAATAATTGGAAAATATTCTCAATTGGTATATATATGTTGACCAAGGTGATTTGCTGATTCGTTTCGAGTAGTTTAAATAGATGTTAGATATCTCTAGACGATAAATAGATATCATCATTTTGGAATTTTATCCTATATTATATATCGGGTAAACTGATTTTATTTTATTTTCGAGATAAAATGTTGACTATAGAATAAGATTGAATCCTAATCGAAAAATGTCGAGATTGATAGTTGTCTCATCTTTGAAGACCGAAACGAGATTTTACATATATTATATCTTATTAGAATATTTTAATCGAAAAAAAAATTTCTCAATGAAACTAAAAGATAATTCGATGTAAAATAGAAGATTTTATTTCAATGTAAATGGTTAATTGTTTAAAAAAGTAAAAGGTTATCTCTATAAATAGTTAACTGTTAGAAATAAAATATCTCTATTAGAAAATGATTTGTTTATATTATATTCGAATATTTGGTAAAGAATTGATTATCGAAGGATTCTCTGTTCTTTTTTGTCGTTTCATTATATAATTATTATATTGAAAAAAAAAGAGTGCTCATGACTAGGGGTGTTACTTTATTTTTATGTTTCGTTATAATAAAGAATAAAGTAAAGACAATCTTTATCTTTATTTTATAAAGAATAAAGATAATCTTTACTTTAAAAATAAAGATAAAGAATTAAAGAAAATCTTTATTTTTTAAAAAATAAAGATAAAGTGAATCTTTATATTTATAAAATAAAGATAAAGATAATCTTTATTTTTAAAAATAAAGTTAAAATAAAGAATAAAGAATAAAAAATAATTTGTCTGGAAATTACAACAAAATAAGTAAATCACTGTTGTTAACAACAGACAATGTCAATCAAAACATGTTTTGTTATGTAGAAATATTTTTTGTCCAAAACAAGCCGTAATACAAAATCAGTAAAGTGCCGGAAAAAAGAGTTATAACTATATTCATAGTCTTAGAATGGGGTGTGAGTGTAGGTGTGTGAGTGTGGGGTGTGTAGGTATAAGTGTGGGTGTGGGTGTGGGTATGGGTATAGGTATGGTTATGGATGTGGGTGTTCTCATCATGCACACTCACACCCAGAACCATAGCCTAAACCCAATACCCACACCCACACCCTTTCTCCCTCCTCTCCCTTGTTCTCTTTCTTCATTTGTCTAAAATGCACCTAATGCATTCGGAAAAATCATTTCATACTATATTTTTTTCATTTTTGTGTACTCAAAAAGTGAGTACACTCTAGAATCGGTCAGTGTGTCCGGCCGTCCGTTTACACGATAACTTTTGAAAGGAGAATCAGATCGCGATGAAATTTTCTACACAGTTCAGTCTTAACAATATCTCGGCCGAGTTCGAAGATGAGAAGGATTGGCCGAGTCCTTCCTGAGTTATTGTAAAAATACTCATTTTTCCCTATGGCTTCCTATAGGAAAATCTACCTATCCCCACTTTTGTAAAACACTTTCCCTATTATAGTCAAAGATAACCTCAACTATTATACACCATTCGATAAAGAATTTCACGAGCTACAAAATGGTATATAAAACATAAAGAAAGAAGAAAGCTAGCTCACCTATTGAAAAGATAAATAAACGGAAATCGGTTCTACTTTTCGTCTGCGCTCTAATCGATCCCCAATTCGAGCTCTATCTTCCGATCACCGAGATAATACTTCGAGGTTTTCTGGGATGGAGAACTTGAATCTGTAATCCACTTGACTTGAAGCTCCATTGGTTGACCACTGACCAATAGAAATCAAATTATAGGAAAAAACGCGTTTTTTAGGATAACTCAAGGCGAAGAGTCCAAATCTGAGCTGTATTCACTCCAAAATCCTATTGGTTGAGCAGTAGCCAATAGAATTCAAGTGTTTATAGAAAGGATTTGCCAGGCTAATTTTTATATCTGCATATTCTAGGATGACCGATTTGTCTCATTCACTTTTTGAAGTACACATAACTCTCGGATTTAAATCCGAGGTTTCCACATTTATTTTTCTCAAATTGTAACTAATTATACATTAAATATGTCAGATGAATGTTATAAGCGTTTCTCTATGCATGTATGTAAAACAGGGAATAAAGTTGCTCATATTAAAATATTGTAGTCAAGAAATTAAGGATGCACATTAAATATATGAATGACGAAAATTGAAGGTATGAATATATTTATCGCATTGAGCAACATTATATCTATTATCTCTGATAAAGTAAATGCTAAAATTTTCATTCAATTTTAAAGGGACTCCCTTTCCGTGATTTTCCGAGAACGGCTCATCAGAAAATTTTGAAACTTTCACAGCTGACAGATCTCTACATATAGAGTAAAAGTTGTCATAGACTCAAAATTCTGTAACGCTTCCTTCTAAGGATATTGAGGTCACAATGGCTAAAAATCACCCTTCAAATTGTCCCTGTTTCTCAGCTGCTATATGTGCTACAGAGCTGAAATTTGTTTTACAGATACTAGACACTGTTTCTGGGACTGCTTTTTTTGGTTTCTTTCTATCTTATTCTATTCGAAAAAAAAAATGCCCAAATACGAAGAGCATCCTAAAAAGTACCTATTTTTTCGGATAGTGCTTGTCTTGTGAGAGCTGAAAAAACTCAGTAGTATTATTTTTTTCAAAATAAAAAAAAGTAGCTCCCCTAAACTGTTCCTAGTATCTACAAGTAACGCGTCGGCTCTATGAGCCTCGCTTAGCTCAATCCTGAAAGCTCGAAAACATATCATGCGACATAGGCTCGTACATCGCTAAACACATTCATAAGTGAGATTGAAATATTACCAAAGAAACTTCTTCCATGACCAGAATCATCAGGATATATTGAAATCTATTTATATTCAGATAATGTATTGCACATCATTCTTCTGTATGTAAAATATGTCTGTTTATACTACGCTTGGAACATGTGTCATTGTCCAGTTCGAAGAGTCCAACTACTGTATCTTGTCGCATTCGATCGGATTCAATATCGGATTATGTCAAAAATGGTCTGATTTCGACTTCTTTCGGTCGGATCCTGTTGGATTGATTTAGAAATTAAGTGATCCGGAATCCATCGAACATTTACTTACCAAGGTCAAGCAAGCAGACGGTAAGATGTTACATGATCGTACCTCCGATCTTGTATGATCCTGTAACGTCATACGGAAATCGTACAAAAATCGTGGCCCCAGAAATCTTACATCAAGTCGCACATTGAGGCTCTCGAAAGCTCTTGCTGCTCTGCAGGAAATTCCAAAAAGATTATAGAAAATCTTGTCCAACGGTAAGATCTTACAAGAATCTTAAAGTGCAATTTGATGTAAGATTTCTGAGACCACAATTTTTTGCAAAATTTCACCTAATCTTATGAGACCTAATGTCTGATTCTATAACCTGGGTAGGGAAGGATATTATTGGATCCGACAATTTCAGATGAATGCATTCGACAAAGTTCTATCGGATCCTCAGAGTAAACTTCAGAGATCCGACACGATCCGAATGGATTTCACATATAACCGTTCAATACTTAACCTGTTTCGCATTCAATATAATTTGCAATAAATTAAATAAATATTAAGATTTATAACAATGGTAAAAATTCACTGTCTAGTCTTATGATCTCGTTAATGAGATCCATACACAAGATAAGCCCAGATAACGTTCTAAAACATGTGTACAAATACCAAAAATAAATACATTATATTCCTTTGCCTCAATGCTTATCCACATATCCTTATAATTGCACTCTTACCCATATACTCCCATATCTATACCCATATACCTATACTCTTATATCTATACCTTCAAACACATATATTACTGGTAATATCGCTGTGCCTATTATCTTACACCTGCACATCTGTAGGGTGAGCTAAAAGTTATGGCACTTCAAGGGATGGGCGTGCCAAGATGCAGAGAGCCAAATTCACACCAATAATCCACACCCCTCACCGATACCTCACACTCTACAGTCACAACCACACGCACCAAACCCACCCACCCACGTTCACACTAATACACACCCACATCCGTCCATACCCACAACCACACGCACCAAACCCACCCACTCAGGTTCACACTACCACACACCCACATCCACTCATACCCACAACCACACCCACACCCAACACTGCATAGCCACTACCACCTACACCGACACGAACACACTCACATCCAACATTTCATAGCCGCAACCACGCACACACATCCACATCTACATACACACCCAGTCACACTCACATCCACATCCATACATCTACACCAACAGCCACAACTACAGCCATACTCTGGATTCCCAGCAACATCCACAAACATCGGCGCCCACACACACCCATCCACAGCTACGTCCACCAACACCGGCACCCATACACATCCATCCACAGCTACATCCACCAACACCGGCA
>CAJNOL010003551.1:0-11022 GCA_905250125.1 Rotaria sordida
CCCACACCCACACCTACACCCACACCCCACCACACACACCCACACACCCACACCTACACCCACACCCCACCACACCCACACCCACACCCCACCACACCCACACCCACACCCATCGATTGGATCTCTACATTGCTTCTATTATTGCAGTGTGTAAGTTAGAAAATCTTTTATGGAAATGAATTCGAAAAATTGTTCGTTAATGTTTCTAGTACCGGAAAATACGTCAACAATTCTACGACAATTCATTGTCGCACTATTCATTACTCATGGTGAAACAAAATTGAATTCAATTGGTAATTTGTTAGCCAATAGCAATACCAATCCTCCATTTCCACATGGTTCATTTCGTGGAGATTGGTGTCGTACTTTGGTTCGTCGTTCGCGACCAATATCATCTTCAACTCGAACAACAACAACAACAACAACAACAAAACATTGAACAATCGTTTAGTAACTGATTAGTTAGACTGTTCATTTTATTATTCAAGCTTTTTCAGTTTGCATGTGATCATTTGAAAACAATTTTTTCTTCTTCATCTTATTGCCTTTGCATGTTTCAGATATATCAATAATGGCAACGGTTCCATTCTATTGTTTTCTATTGGCTAGCTTTGCTGTCAGATATTCAATTGCCATTCCATCAATTGGTTCAGCAGGTAAATCACGTTGGTTTTGTTTGTCAACATTTCTTCCTTATTTTTACTCTCATCTGATAATAGGCAACAATAGTGATTGGTCATCAACAATTAGTCAACATCGTAAACAATCATTTATGGAAAATGAAATTAATGTGAACAAAAATAAATCGATCGATCTTCTGGACAAAGAAACAATTACTGATCGGCAACAACAACAACGTGCAAAACGAGACAATACTGGTGGTGTCGATGTTAAAGCAATCCAAGCAACAATCAATAATCATCGAACAATGATTGAAGATCATCGAATCATGATCGATCAAATTATGAACAATTCAATTAATATCAGTAACATTCAACAAGCTGTATCAGATCATTTTTCGAACACAACTCCGATATGAAAGAGTTGGCGTGATTTGGCTACTATTTTCACGCTCACATTTGCAATAATTTACATTTGCTATTCTTGTGCACGTCTAATGAAAATACGACCATGGACTTATCTCGTATCGTGTATACTTCGACGTTATGGTCCACATGATTAAGAAAACGGAGCAGTTCACAATCAAGTTCCGTTGCCTCGAGTATCGATCACGAAAAATAAAACTAATAAAAGACATCCAAAAAAAGCAAAGCAGCATCGATCCATGAATCCAAAATCAGCTATTGTCATAGTCGAAGACGATTATATACAGTGTGAACATGGTGGATTCTAATCGGAATGACAAAGAACATCATGAAAATAAGCCATTCGAACCATAAGAACTATTCTATTCTTTCATTTGCATGCTCTTCAATTTCTTTTCCTTTTTCTTGTTGTCTGTAGGGTTCACATTGCGTGAGTTAGATAATATGTGAACAGTGCATGTCGTCGAGTACTAGTCTTTCAGTTATGTTTCTTTTTGGTTATATTGTAGATGAACAACAATAATCAATCATGATTAACAAGCAAACAGAATAGAAATATAAAGAAAAATATCCGTCATCAACTAACCAACGACATTTGGAGTTGTTTATTACCATTCAAATCGTCTCGCCCTTATACAATGCATTTTATCAATCGAATGACATCATCATTAACATTACAAATGCTTATTGATTCGGCTCGCGAAACAAAAGTTTTCGTTATTCATTAGAAGCATGTTTAATCTTATCTTTTTTTCAGAAAATGCCAGACAAGTGTCACTATTTTGCATGTATTCTCTTTCTTTTCAGATATATGCCCTGATGAGTAGCTCCTTTTAAAAGAGCACGAAACGCGTCGGCAAATACGTTTTTTACTACATATTACTAATATACAATTAATAGTCATCGAATTATTCTTCGTCATCAAAGTCCATTACTGAAAAGTAAAAGTTGAGAACTACGGATTGAATTTGTTCTTCGTAGCAGATTGGATCCGTCTCAGTGAAACCATCTTACCTTATTTTTTAGCTATTTTCTACATTTCATGGTATCTGCTACCAGATGTAGCATGATGTCATATTTCGAAAATATTGAGAGAAGACCGTAAGATGGTTTCAAATGCAGAAACAAACATCGCCAATCGACTCAGCGTGATGAATTGCCCTATCCTGGATGGTTTTCTGGTTGACCTAATGACATTTGGCTGAAATCCAAGGTCTCAGAAAAACCCTTATAACTCTTGAACGGAACAAGCTGGGAAGCTCGGCCTTGCGTAGATCGATAGAGCAGGACTTACTCTATCAAGGGCGAAATGAAACAATCCTTCATAGTTGACAAAGGTGCCCCGGAAATAATGCTCAACATGTCCATCAAAAATGCACTTCTGCGTCCCATTAGGAACCAGCGATGTTTTAACATAGATTGATGCACCTGAGCTTTCTCTTTCTAATGGCGAAAACCGCAGCTCTCTATCTTGTTCCTATCAAAAGTTATTCAAAAAATGGCCAGGGCTCTTTCTTGTTGAAATGGACATTAGTTAGTTTTTGACCGTATTCAAACGAACAACATTGAATCGAAAGCTTGACTCTAAGAAACCAAACAAAGTGATCTACAAAGTTTTTTTTATAGAAGTTGGACTCCCCTTGACTACTTTTCTCGTGTTGCAGACTATTTATACCAACATTCCGTCTACTTTATCTGGCGTTCATGATGAAAATAAGCACAGACTGCTTGAAGGCTATTCTCCATGCGATCCCGAGACAGCCTCGATGAATGTAGCTTCTGCGAACTAGGTTGACGAGCTCAACTGTAGAACGACTAAGCTACTCAGCGCATTTCACCGTATCTTGACCCCATTGAATAAAATAAATAGATGATATCTAAGAATCCTTACATGAGAAGCACGACCGATTTCAATAGAGGCGTCCTCAGTTTAGGCATCGAGTCTCTGTGAGACCTATGTCATCTTGTAGAGCATGTCGCTTTATGAAAGCAACCAAGTTTTCACTGCTATTGAATATTTCTGGAATATGATATGGGAAGTTTCTAAACGAATTATCAACTAAATAACCCTTTAGAAGCTCAGAGTAGGTTCTCAAACTAGTTCGAATTTTTTTCTCTTAACGCTATCAGCTTTCCATACTAATACATCAAACAATGTGATATACTCAGAAACGTTCATTTGTTCATCATTGTGTATAATATTTCTGCATTACATTGATAATGTTTTATGAGGACTATTCTCCGAAATTCATCAGTTATTCAATCGATTGAAGATCCCAAAATTCTGCCGCTGTCCTTAGATAGCTCTCGGTGAGTAGCTATAAACGAAGAAAGTTTTAGCGAATTTCATGGAGCTGATTGATAAAAGGCTGCATTAAAAAGAAACCATGAAAAAGACTAGGGCATATTGCTTTCAAATAGTTTTTCCACCAACTATCCCAACTGAATTCGCTAAAACTTTCTTCGTTCATGACTATTTACATAAGGCCATCTCATGACAGCAGCAGGGTTTTCGGATAATCAACTCAGTAGATTCAGTGCTCTTCCTGATGTAATGATTCCTATGAACTGGCAATTTTACTTCTAGTTTTTGAACCGCAAAATACGCTACAAATTTCTATTAAAGATGATCCGTACCACTTGAAAAAAACGAACAAAGGCAATCGAAATACGCGAATATATCAGAACACCATGATTTTTCAAGCATTTTGACCATATGAAAAAAGATATCAACGAAATCAGGGGCTGACAGAGAGTGGATTTCGTAGAGCGCAAAAATGCTATCGAGCCTCATATTCAGAAATGGTCCATCACGTTGTCCTCTTGATGAAAATATCATCAAAGAATATATACTCATAGAAAAAACAGTGTTTTCCAGCAGCCTCGAAAGCAAGTCAGAAGTCACTATGCAACTGAAAAAATATTTCCATGTGAGTCGCCGTGCAATTCTACATAGGACCATGTATTTTCTTTGGTGAAAAACGATTTTTTGGTCGGGAGTCGATTTGTGGTCTTATGCGTCCCCGTTCTTTCTAGTGAGGTTTTGGACACTTGCCCCCGGTTATGGAGGCAAAATTTTTACATGAAAAGACGCATCTTTTCTCGCTCTACAACATATCAAAAATTCACTTTAGGCTCTCTCGAAAAAGTGTGCAAACGATAGCATACAACTACCAAAACTCGTGTTGAAATTTCACAAAACTCACGACTTTACTAGTGTTAGAGTAGTTCTGGGATACGATGAGGTGTGAAAAAGGTTCCGTTTTGTAGAGCTGATTTCGCTCTATCGATTGGTGTATGATAGTGGCACCTTCCATCAACTTTTTATGGTAAAGAAATTCAAAGAAAAAAAGTAAATAAGTTTTCGGTTTTTTATGCGAAAACCGACCGGACAAAACTCGAGGTGTCAACACCTGGCAAAGACGCGGTCGGGAGAGCTGAAAACTTGTAGTCCAGGGTAATTTTTTGTGCTCTTTCTAATGGCATACTCAGTTTTCAAAGTCAAAAATTTTCGGCAACTTCGTTGGGTGGTGGTTTCATGGACGCTCTCTTAACAATGAACTTTTGTTCGCTTTGTTCTGATTAAGATTATTAGCTTTATTCTTATTTCTCTCGTTATTATCAAATATCGATAATGATCATCGACAACGTGGTGGAAAAGCTGAAATTCCTATTGGATTTGACCAAGAGTTGGAATATAAACTTACGAAAGGACCACCACATGGATTATTGAAAGGAAGATGGTAATGACGACGATGAGAAAATCGATATCTGTAAGGAGATCTTTTCTGGACGATGTATTCACTCTTACTGTCATCTGTCTCTTTCACCTGGTGGTCTTGAATGATGGTTTCTCACGATTGTTTCTACAATAGCTCATGTTTCATATCATCATTTTTGATTCAATGAGTAACTGTTGTATTGATTCGTTGGAAGATCAAATTAAATAGAAATAGAATTATATACGAAAATTTTAGGGTTTTCATTTTCGTGTAGGTTAGTAATAATGAATTACACATCCATTTTGATACTTTGAATCATTTCAGTTTATACTGCACAAATCGAGTATTTTCGATATTTCACTGAGATAAAGAAAAGGTCATCGGAAATTCAATGGTGATAGTAGTGTATTTTGAGAGCGAAGATTTAATCGAGAGGAAGATGCTCTCACACGATCACCTCTTATTATCAGAAAAAAAGGAGGAAAAATCCATTCAATAAATCAGTTAAGGATAATTTCTGTCTAATCAACATAGATTAAGAATTGCGCCATTGAAAAAGTACTGCAATATCATCACAAAGTGAACTATAAACAGAACCAACATATGTTCGTGGTGTGATACTGATGTGCTCATTTATTTCATATTTTGAATTATTCGGATATAAAGTCATAATGGGTCCGGTAAATTTACACGTATCTTTATTGAAAATCCATTGATCGAGTTGGTCTGACTTCAATGGTAACTTCATGTAATCAAGACTTGGCATTCCATGAAACTGAAAACAAATAACTGCTTGACTGGTATGACACTGTTGCGATTCATCAGAATTGACATGTTCGAGTTGTTTCGATACGAAATTCATCTCTTCTAATCCTAAAATCGACAAACGATCTTGAACTTGTTTAATTATGAAATCTTGATAAGCAGCTACATAAATAAAGGAGAGATTTTTGTGCCATTTAACTTGTTGTCCACGACTCATATCATAAGTAAAAGCAACAGATGTTTCTATTAGCTGTTGAATATCTTCCGATGGCTTACATTTTGTTATGCGTTCAAGAAAGTCATGAAGTTTGACATATACCAGAACATAATTTTTATTACACTCAAATGCTAAAATTACAGCTGATTGACATGACTGCTTTTCTACTTTGTCGGTAAGAGAAAATTCAATGTGAAGATTTGGATCTTCGTATTTTAGTTGTCGAACAAATTCAAACGAATACAACAACGATCGATAAGAATCAATATGAATGTGAAGGTTCTTCACTGAACCTAAAAGCTCGCGAAGACAATCTTTAACGAAATTTTTTGGGTATTTTTCTTCACTGATATCATCGTTTTTCCAAAACCCTCCTACATGTTGCTCAATAATCTGTCGAACATTCGAAGAAGTAAGAAATTCAATACCATTTTCAGCAAGAAAAGAGTTTAAATTTAAACATTCAACAGATGATAAAACGTTTTCTTTGATGCCAAATGAGTCTGCCAATGGATCGACAAAACTGCTCTTCGTGGTGTTTCGTGAAAGTTGTCCGTTCAAATGTTTTGAAATCATGTTATTATTGAGCCAACCAGTAAATGGTATTCTTTCGGGTGGTATAATTGTTGTTTCGTCAGGCAATATTGATTTTAACTTATTTAAGTGAGTATGAACTTTATTCCATTTAGTGTTTCCATTATTGATTGTAGTAGTTGTTCCATTCCATCTATCGATATATCTTGAGCGACTTCGTTCTCCGTAAGCATTATCCATATCGACTTTTGTATGAATAGGATCAAACAAACCTTCTGGTTTCAGAGACTTGACGTATGGGGTAAACTCACCAGTATAATAAGCCATAAATACAGAACATGGAATAATTTCACATTTTTCTGTTGTATCAATAAAATTGATTTCTTTCAATTCAAGAATTTCTGAATATGGATCATAAATATTCAAATGATCGATTTTCGAAAAAAACTTCAGTTCAAATATTTCAATACCGTTCCAAACTGATGTTGATCCCTTCAACTCTTGTCGTATATGTTCAATCAGTTTATCCTGGTTGAAATCACCTGTACGAGGAAAAACAGGTATAAAACACCATTTTGTTTCGTCTTCGTTGATGTTACAGACCAATAAATCTAGCTTTTCGTATAGAATATCAACTGAATAAATCATAGATTTAGGAAACGCATATTGTATCAAATGTAAATGTTCTGTGGTAAATCCACCTCCATAATCAATAATAACTGGCGTTGAATTCAATGTCCATCTATCAATATGATCGAGTAGATCATCAATAATGCACTCTTTGGGTGACCTTTCATCTACTGAATAAAATAATTTTCGGTATTGGAGTATCGCATCATCTAAACTATAATCCATCATACAAACAATTTTTGGAAAGGATTTGCAAATCGCTGACATCGCTTGGTTCGGAATTGGACATGGAAGAGCTTTTCCTAGTTTTTCGTTTAGATCTCGACTAATTGGAACGCAATCGCTTTCAAAAACGACTGTTGATGTTGAAAACGTGTTAGATGGATATAAAATTGGAATTGAGTATTGCACCATAGAAAATCTGGAAGTGAATAGAATTATTATATGATTCTAAAAAACCTATGTAGAAACTCAAATTAGACCTGTTGTTTTCATGATATTTCTGTGCGTGACATTTGCGCCCTCGGCACTACCCCACAACCCACTAGAACTCGTTGAATCTAGTGTAGCGGAAAATTTTGACTCAAATTGGATAATACTTCCTTATTGATGCAGTATTTCATTTATTTTATTTGTGATCGCAATGACAAACTGGAGGAAAAGCGTTATCGCTATTCTTTATGTAACTGATATTCACTACATTGTACTACAGTCCAGTTGTGTCCCATATAATACAGAACATCGTCTTTTATAGATGATACAACACTGTAGAAAAAATGAGCAGAGTAATAAATCACCAAAACGATTTATTAGCATTATAAACCATTTCATGTACGCTTTTTGAGTTTATGAGCTAAAAGTGTATTTTATACGTTGTATTCTTCATAAACCAAAGGGTATATGAGCACTAAAATATCCTTAAAGCGTCTTTAAAAATCATAAACTCTTTCCAAAAGGATTTCTTGTTCTACGGATTTTGCAAATGGTAGATAAAGAAACCTTTTATGAAAAGAGTTTATGATTTTTAAGAGAGCGTCCATGAAACCACCACCCAACGAAGTTGCCGAAAATTTTTGACTTTGAAAACTGAATATGCCGTTAGAAAGAGCACAAAAAGTTACCCCGGATTGTAGATTTTCAGCTCTCCCGGACATGTCTTTGCTGGATTTTGAGGCCTCATGTTTTTCGTCCGGACGTTTGTCGCATATAGGGATGCAACAGTGACGATCAATAATCGGTTAACCGTTTACGATTAATCGGTCCAAAACGATAATCGGTAGGACCGATCAAGCGATTAAACGGTAATCAATTGGACCGATCAAACGATTAAGAGTACATTGGCCTAAGTGCGGATATTTGCAAAGGTATTATGGAATTATCTATGTGTCCTCAACAGCTATCCTATTGGGGTACCCATAGGTCGTTAATCGTTAGTAAATGAAGATCTACAGATGGTCTCCAAGTTTTCTTATCGAGCACTCTACAATCTGGAAACGCTATGGGTGAGCTGTAATGCATAACTCACATAGAGCTGTCGAGTTGTAGTGTCGTTAACAACGCAAAAACTGTGTTTGGAGTAGTTGTGATCGGTGGTGCAACGATAACAATGAGATATCTTTTTACTGTCTGTAATTTACTCTTGCCAAAGAATAGCATGTGGTACCAATAAACCATTTTAAGGATTTCCGACTATGCTGAGTAGCTAATCAGGTGAGGACTAATATGAAATAGCACTCGTTCTACTGATCAACTACTATGAAACTATACTCATGAGGGAGGTAGGCATAGGCGGTGGACCGATTTCAGTTTAGGGTAGGCTCAAGTTTTCAGTATAAGCGACCTCAAAAGCAAACTGAAAGACGGTTTTTATTTCTTTATAATGATAACCACTATAGATATTCGTAGTACATGTGAAGTGTATAGAAGTACAATAAGTTTAGAATACTTACTGCGTCGAACGAAATCAAGAACTAACAATTCGGTAAAAACATGTTGCAAGAAAAATATAAAATGGTTGACGTGGACGAGCAAAACTATTTATAACCGAAAAAGATTTTTCTGTCGTGAGTTTTTCAAACAAAATCGGAGTAGACATTGTTAATACGGATCAAATCTAATTTTCTTTATGAACATGAGGAATAATAACATAATTTAAATCTCGTTGATTCATTGTATATAGATGTATTTTCGTTTGATTTATTAGGCTTAGAAAGCGTTCAGTCGTAGCGATTGCGGGAGGAGTAGTTAGATATAACGATAATGATTTATCACATTGGCAAAATATATTTTTGTCGACTCGTTACCAAGTCAAAATCCTACTCAGACTGAAAGGAATACAGTGGTCCGAACGATGAAAAACGATATAGTATGCTATCGTCTTATAATCCACTCTGTAGCAGGAATCTCTTCCTATTATAGTACTCCTCTAGATAAGTTGATCTGTTAGAATTACTAGTAGCTTTCGTTTTGATGACTATTCAACGGTTCTTGATAATTTTAATTAGTGTTTTAAGAAAAAGTTTTTAAATTATAACATCTTTTGATGAGAATGTGTTAAAACTCTTCTTTACCACTATTTAAAATAATGTCCATTATTTTACATCGTTTGGCTACATGGGTGGATGAAGGCTCCCTCCGAAATCTCTGAATTCTTGACAATTTAAAAGCTCTCAGGACTTCTATAATATAAATGAGGTTTCAGTTTCTTATCAAAAACGATTGTAAAAATTACATTTTACAACCATAATATTCAAATCGTATTTTATGAGTTCTTAACAGCAAAAACGATAATCGAAGGACCGACTATTTGCGTATCCGACTTGTTTATAACCGTTTACGAACCATAAAATTTGGTTATAATCCAATGCTTATAAAATACACGATACACTATACTCAAAAACGCCGTTTACAGTCGTACTAATTTGTCTAGCGCAGTAAAAGACTAGTTTTTATATTTTTCTGCAAGTAGACATCCATCCCTTTACAACAGATGAGAAATAATCGGGCAAAATAATTAATTTACAGCTTAATCGTCCAATTTTCACATTGAATCGAGCCTACCCAAGCGTTTGATCTAGCATACTTAGAGCCTACCCAGGCCTACCCAGTTCTAAGTTAGGATAGGCTCGTGCCTACCCAAGCCTAATGGTTCCGCCGCCTATGGAGGTAGCCGAAGTGTTCAAGAGCTTCTGAGTTGATATTTTGCCCATAAGTAAGACTTGATAAGTCTAGAAGAAGCTTTAAAAGATAAGGGCCTATAGGCCTTTCTTTCTGAGTTACGGACATTTTACTAGATTTTCTACATATGACAAAGGATTCATCGAAAAGTCAAATTACAGAGTTTCGACGTGGAATTTTGCCTATATGTAGGTCTTATGATCCTTGTCGTAGTCTGAAAGTGGCAGCCTAAATCAATGCTTTGTTCAGAAACCGATAAGTAGTCAAGAAAAGTCGAACCCCTTCACACCCCTAGGACGAAGACGTCTAATACGATCCTATAGAATCTCACAAATTCCGACAAGATCCTGTCGGAAGTGACCGGTTTTCTTGGCACAGAAGTCCGACAAGAACTTGTTGGATGTCGGAATGCAGGAGTTCCGATAGAAATCACGGTTATTCCACCACTTTCCGACTTCCAACAATTTCTTGTTGGAATCCTGTACCAAGGAAATCGGCAACTTCCAACAAATTCCTCCAGAATCTGGCAGAATCCGATGGTTTCCGACAGTCGGATGTACTGACCTGGGATGTCTGCAGCATGAGAGTTTTTTTCAGTACATATTATTTTCTAAACAAAACTTTTGTTTGGACTGGAACTTTCAGACTACGACAAGGATCATAAGACCTACATATAGGCAAAATTCCACGTCGAAACTCTGTAATTTGACTTTTCGATGAATCCTTTGTCATAGGTGGAAAATCTAGTAAAATGTCCGTAACTCAGAAAGAAAGGCATATAGGCCCTTATCTTTTAAAGCTTCTTCTAGACTTATCAAGTCTTACTTATGGGCAAAAGGGTGTGGGTGTGGGTGTGGGTGTGGGTGTGGGTGTGGGTGTGGGTGTGGGTGTGTGGGTGTGGGTGTGGGTGTGATGTGTGGGTGTGGGTGTG
>CAJNOL010003551.1:11122-21719 GCA_905250125.1 Rotaria sordida
TATGGGTGTGGGTGTGGGTGTGGGTGTGTGGGTGTGGGTGTGGGTGTGGGTGTGTGGGTGTGGGTGTGGGTGTGGGTGTGGGTGTGGGTGTGGGTGTGTGGGTATGGGTGTTGGTGTGGGTGCGGCATTTTTTAGCCTCGTCCACACCGGAACTTTTACACAATTGTTTCACTCTCGCTGTTAACGATTCACGCATTCTTCTTCATGGGCAAACTTTCGAAGCATGAAAGCATCCTCTTTGTTCCTTATCTTATGAAATTACCAGTTACATTATTTTGATACTTTTATCTTAATATCGGCAATCGCGAAAAGAATATGAATAGAATACGACACGAACGCAGAAAGGTAATCATGTAAATTGTAGAGAAAATTCTACAAGATAGAATCATTAAATCAATGAGACTGTGTACGATACATACAGGTAAATACACTGGATAGACCTCTGACTAAGAAAAAATCATCAGTTGTCCAGATACACGAAGGTCTGTGATTAATTGCCATATCATATCTGTCTCGATTCTTTGGAATTAATATTCTAGTCATGCATCTATTATGCTTATGACATTTAAAAAACCGGAAAATTTCCTTAGGAATTATATTCGTACGTTACTTACCAAGATACCAAAATTAAAATAAAACTTATCGGAGAATCTCACTAGTAATAGTTTGCAACTTGGTTGAATTTTGTATATGCACAATGCGTCGTTTGTTTGTCGAAGGACTCTTGTGTTCAAGGGCGAAACGGCGGATTTCCGGGATTCCGAATCCCATGGGAATCCGATGGGAATCCAGGGAATCCAGGGAATCTCACGGGAATCCCGGGAATCCCATGGGAATCCTAGGAATCCAGGGAATCCTGTGCCTAAGAGTCATCAATAGATAAAGTAATCATCAAAAATAAACAGGCCAAACATACTAGTGATGACAATGATGACGAAGAAGTTGACTCAGAACTTGGAGAATTAGAACAAGACTCTCAAAATACTGAGATGGATATAGACGAGACTGAAATATTAGAAAGTCTTGATATGAGTGCTAAATAAGCACTTGAATCATCTCGCTTGATGAGTTCTTCATGCACAACTTTCTCTACAACATTAAACAAAAACGAATAAAATTTAAAATGAGCACGGGTATACCCAAGGGGGAACAAACTGATTTCGTGATTTCGTGATCTCAAATAATTTCAGTTGATTTCAGATGATTTCAAGTGATTTCAGATGATTTCAGGTGATTTCAGGTGATTTCAGGTGATTTCAGATGATTTGAAGTGATTTCGCGTGACTTTAATTAATTCCTCGTAGCAATTAGGAGTGGCACTCTAATTTTACTTCAAAGTTAAAGTTCATATGTCATCAAGTACTATATCTTGAGGGTACCCTGAGGTCATCAACTACTATATAATGGGGATATCCTTAGGTCATCATATACAATATATTGGTGGTATCCTTTGGTCGTCAACTACTATATAGTGGGAGCACCCTTAGGTCATCACCTACAAGGTAATGGGGGTGCCCTTAGGTCATTATATGCAATATATTGGGAGTACCCTTGGGTCATCGACTACTATATAATAGGAGTACCCTTAAGTCATATGCAATATATTGGGAGTACCCTTGGGTCATCAATTACTATATATTGGAAGTGCCCTTAGGTCATCAACTACTATATAATGCGGACATCCTTAGGTCATCATTTACAATATATTGGTAGTACTCTTGAATCATCAACTACTATATATTGGGAGAATTCTTAGGTCATCGACCACTATATAATGGGGATATCCTTGGGTCATGAGCTACTATATGATGGGGGTATCCTTGGATCATCACATACTATGTATTGGGAGTACCCTTAGGTTATCATATACAATATATTGGGGGTACCCTTCACTAAAAAAATAATTGTGCACTAGTAAACTGTTAGCTTCACATCTATAGAACGAAAGGACAAGCAGTGTCACTGATGTTATGTGACAGAACGAAGAAAAAGTTGACGCTCGTGGGACTTAAGCGCATACCTTCTGCTACCCAGGTAGATGTCCTAAGCCAATTAGACTAGAAGGCGCATCTTAATCTACGTTTAGCGTCAGTGTGATTCATCTCTGACGCAAACATAAACCTTCGCGGTTTCATGAACTTTCACCAAATATTTTTTAGTATCGTGCGACCTTACAGAACCTTCAAAGGATTTCGCAGTCAATTAGGTTTTGTGGAAATCTTAAAAAGATTTCTACTGTTCAAAGGGTTTCATATATCATATTTTCAAAACGCAAAGTGACCATGAGGTGTCGTAAAAAATTTAAAACGATATTTACCATTGTCAGGGTTCCGCGAAACATCAATACCAATTGTAGAAGGGTCAAGACGTGTCGCATGAAACTCAACTTCTTCATTCAGTCGACAACAACAAAAGCATATGTTAAGCTATCACACCTTTGACAAGCGGCTTTTCATTCCTTCCTTTTTGTAATGCCATTCAGACCTGAATCATCTCCGAGTATCGACCGACCCGTTTCAAGTTTCAAACTGTGCGATTCAAAGCTTAATTGCTGTATCTTCAAGCGAGGTTTTACAAAGAGATAAAACAGCTTATTTGAAGTGAGACATTGCTGCAGATAGAAAAAAAGCTTAATATACGCAAACAAGATTCTAAATTAAGGAAAAATTCATTCATGATAGATGTAACAAGTCAGACTTAGTAGTAAAGTTCAAAGGATAAATATCAGCAGCTAAGAACAAACAAGAGAGATTAGGTACACTTGTCAGACGTATCATATTGGTATAAACTGCTAAGCATAAACGCCACAGATAATATACTTTGAAAAATTCGGTAAAAAGGGGAGTTAACAATTTAGATTAACATATAAGCGTGAAGGATGCATTTAGTGCTTCGACCTTAACATTTAGATGTTAGGAGAAAGAAATTTAAATGTTAACAGTAGATTTCATGGTTCAGATTTAGTTATACGACGCTAAGACGTGAATTAAACACGATACATAATGGAGGCAATAACTTAAGGAGAATACATTCAAGAATACGCGATAAACAGATAGAATTAAGCAAATGAATCTGCTGAGAGCGATTGGATTTTGGAGGATAAATGAAAGGAGACAGATTTTAGCAGATAGGTCAAGGGAGGTAGGCTTAAGGAGGTAGATAAGGGAGACAGGTTTAATAGATTAGGCTGAGGGGGATAATGTCGAGGCGACGGATTCTGGGAAACAAGTTTAAGGAAACAAATAAGGAGAGATGGGTTTAAGAGGAAAGATTAAGCGGTATAGGTTCAAGGGATAGTTTAAAGGAGATATAGTTTTAAACAGATGGACTAAAGTGGAGGGGGGGGGGGGGAGCAAGGATAATTTTTAAGGGAGGAATTAAGGACGGCGTGTTTGAGGGATCGATTAAGGTAGATAGGTGTAGGGCGATAGATTAAGAGGAGCTAATTTTAACGAAACAGATTGAAGAGCATAGGTTTAAGGTGATAAGTTAAGGCAGGTTAGGTTAAAAGTCATATATTAAAGAAGGGATAGTTTGATGGGAATAGATTTAAGTGGGGGAGGGGAGAAGTTGTTTTAAGGGAGATACATTCAGGGAAATAGTTTTACTGGAATAGATTTAGATGGAGAGATAGTTTTAAACAAATAGATGAAGGAGACATAGTATGAAGGAGTTTGTTTTAAATAGCTAGATTAAGGAAAAATAGTGTTCAGGGATTATTTTAAGGAATAGATTAAGACGGAATAGTTTTAAGGTAATAAATTAAGAGGATAGATTAAGGAGGGATAGTGTTAAGGAAATTGTTTTAAGGGATAGATCAAGGAAGGATAGTTTTAACCGGATAAATTAAGGGGAAATATTATTCAGTGATTTGCTTTAAGGGATAGATTTATGGGAATAGATTAAGAGGGTAGTTTTAAGGGAATATATTAGGTAGGAATAGTTTTAAGGAGATAGATTTAGCAAGCTAGTAATAGATAAGACAGATGGACAGATTTATGAAGGGTGTCAGACGGATGTAAGATAACATAAAGAGATTGTTGCAAAAGCTTGTTAGAGGGCTTAATAGTTAGAAATAGATGAATGGATAGTGCCAACCAATCAGATCGTTGGAGGAAACTACAACTATATGGGAGTGCATGTTCGGTGAGTGTTTGATAAGCTCATTAGTAGGTTATTGAATGCAGTAGAAAAATCGTGCCGCAGAACCCTTTTTTTAGAGATGAAAGATGTGGATGTACACGGAACCTTGTTTATATTAAACCTTACAGTGTTTCGATTTTATTTCAAAATTCGAGACCCAGTGTGGTACCTTATTTTTTTCGGTGTTGTGTCATCATATACTATATATTGAGGGTACCCTTGGGCCATCAACTACTATATACTGGGGTTACCCCCAATATATAGTATAGTATGACCCAAGGATATCCACATTATATAGTATATCATGGCCTAAGCATACTCCCAGTATATAGTATATGATGACCAAAGAATACCATCATCATATAGTAGTTGATCACCCAAGGATACCCCCAATATGTAGTACATGATGATCTAAGAGTACCCTCAATATATAGTATATGATGACCTCAGGGCACCCCATTATATATGGTAGTTGATCACCCAAGGGTGTTCCCAATATATAGTATATGACAACCTAAAGGTATCCTCAATATATGCTATATGATGATCCAAGGGTACCTCCATTATACGGTAGTTGATGACCCAAAGGTACCGCCAATATATAGTATATGATGATCCAAGGATATCCTATCATATAGTAGTTGATCACCCAAGGGTACCCCTAATATATAGTATATGATGATCTAAGGGTACCCTCAGTATATAGTATATGACGACATAAGGATACCCTCAATATATAGTATATGATGATCCAAGGACACCCCCATTATATAGTAGTTGGCGACCCAAAGGTACCCCCAACATATAGTATATGATGACCTAATGGTACCCTCAATATATAGTATATGATGACCCAAGGGTACCCCCATTATATAGTACTTTAAACTTCAACCAATTTAACATTTAAAGTTAAAGTGCCGCCCCTAAGTTTGTATGATTTCAAATGATTTCACGTGATTTCAGATGATTTCAAGTGATTTCACGTGATTTCAGATGATTTCAGATGATTTCAGATGATTTCAGGTGATTTCAAGTGGTTTCAAGTGATTTCAGGTGATTTCAAGTGATTTCAGGTGATTTCAGGTGATTTCAGATGATTTCAGGTGATTTCAAATGATTTCAACTTGATTTCAGCTATTGGAATCAGTTTGTTCCCCCTTGAGTATACCGAATTGTGTTCCTATTAATATAAACTAATGGGCGCGGATTTTCCGAGAATGTCTTACCTCTTCGCAGCAGATTGGGCTCTACGTGCCGAAGAGGAGAAACACTGTCTGAAAGCAGTGGCCAACAATACTGCATCTTTTGGTCAATCGCAAAATTAAGAAATACAAGAGTTATGTTAATAAAAACAGTAAATTAAATAAAGTTGGATCTTCTGATTTATTGTTTTATAGTTTTCTGTTATTTTCAGATACAATGAGGAACCCGCAAGTATGGTGGGAATTCCGGAAATTTTTTGGAGAATCCTTTGGGAATCCTGGAAATCCCATGGGAATCTCGGGAATCCCGTGGGAATCCCGGAAATTCCATGGGAATCCTGGGAATCCCACGGGAATCCTGGGAATCCCGAGAATCCCATGGGAATCCTGGGAATCCCGAGAATCCCATGGGAATCCTGGGAATCCTGGGAATCCCGAGAATCCGAAATCCGCCGTTTCCCCCTTGCTTGTGTTACTTGTGCAACATAAAAAAACTTCACTTATTTTTCTTTTTTCTCTCTTTTTTTTCGTTTTTTTTTTAATTTCTCTCAATCAAGTGCTTTCTTGAGAAGTACTGTTCATGACAACAGTAAAATACACAAGTAACGCAGTGCAAACGCTGCTAACCCTCTACTGAAAGGATGCGTTGCACTGAAGATAGGATATTAGAAGTACTAGATGTGGGAAATGATTCGTTGGCAGCACATTAAGGAGTGGAATCAAACGAACCTTTATCATTCAAGAGTTGAAAATGTAGATTCGCATATTCGGTAATCCCTACGGAAATTACATATTCTGAGCATGTTAAAAATATGCTTTATATCCACATGATATCATCAACATTCTCCGTACTCGCTTTGCTCAGCTAAATATTCTTATAGCATTATCTATAGTCTGATCAAAGTGTTAGCATCGCGTCCCTGAGTTTCGAAATGTCTGAAATTTGAAACCAAACGATTGAAAGTGACAAAAAGTCCTGTGTTAATGCCTGAAAATGACAATATGCCTGTGACAAGATGAGTATCAAGACTTCTGGTTCCATCAGAGCCATTTTTGTCACTTTTATTTCATGAAAAAGCTTGTTAGGGCAGCTCCTTTGAGGCTGAAATATAGAACTCATATATACTATCTAGCCTAATTAAACTAATACATAACACATAAAGTGATAAATCTCTCGTAGATTATAGCTGGTTTGCAGGATAATTAATATTCAGAGTAATGACTTCTCTAATTTCTGCATTTCGAAAAGAATTTTCATTTTTTAAAATTCTTTTTTTCTTAATTTAACATTCTTATTATTATAATCATTGAATTAATTGACAAATATGTCTGTTTTACATATTCATAATATCTACAGCAGGTCTCAAGTACTATTATTTATGTTAATCAACTCACAAATAGTAATATTTATTATTTTTCAAAATTATAACTTGATCAATTTTGCAACAAAATCTAAAAAATGTAACGCCTGTTATTCTTCATTGCTACGGTCTGTAATGGAGAGGGGTTTAGCAGGAGTGGGAGCCACAAAAACTCGCTCTTAAACTGACACTCACCATTTTCTTCGAATAATATGTGAATTCCACAAAACTGACTCAGCAGTCAATATATTCACTACAGTAGTGTAGTTTTTATCTCTCTCGAGCCATTTAAAGTAAACAAATATATCATTCACTTTTTATTTTTTATCTCTCTTATGTTCTTTCTTGAACGAAGCAGCATCGATATGGCTCTTCTCTTAACTCCTACTCACACTCACAATCCACCCAATAAATCTAGATCAGTAACAAAAATACGTTAGCGTCAGCGATGATATGCTGCGATGCTAAACCAAGATTAAGACACGCTTTCTGATTTAATTGGCTTAGGACATTTGCCCCGATAGCAGAAGATGTGGGCTCGAGTCCCACGAAGGTTGTCTTTTTCTTCATTCTCTTCGTTCACTGCGTTTCCAATCGTATGAATCATATATGATGCTTACAAAACCGTGTCGCTATTCGACTGCGTACAGCAGAGTAATGATATGAGTGATTCTGTTCCACTACGAACTGGATAACCTATGAAGGTAAAAACTTTATGAGTCGAAAATTTCCGCTTTCGTAATTTCATATCCTGACTATTTATGATCCGAATTCGATTAAAACTGACTGTGCTATTGTAGAACTGAAACAATTTTATTGTGAGTATCGATGTACGTTAAAGTCCCTAAATCACACTGTGTTAGTTATGATTCGCTGAAGGGTACGCAAATGAACTCCACAGATACTCGAAAACTTTGATCGATAGTTATTGATGCCTATCTAAAATTCTCAGGGATACATCTCTTACTATAGACAAATGAAGGTATAGAGAATATGAAGATATTGTAATAGATATAGATATCTGAATACCCAGCATATTGGCTTCATATATCTGATAAATTACTAGCATTGATTCGAGTACTGTTACTCTGAAATAGAACACTAAAAACAAAAATTCTCGTTACAAGTATATCATGGAAAGCAAGATTGAAACTTAAACATAGAGTATATTTCAATTTGAACGCAATTTTTCATTCTTTTAAATATTTAAAAACCATGTTAAAATGAAGTTTGGCTTCTATAAAAGAATCAACTGATATTCGTCTTTCTATTCAAAAACTATGAGGAGTTTTTGACAATTTTGTAGATTCGGATGAGTGGTTGGAAAAAAGATATCAAGTCTCGTTCTTATCGGACGTAACTGTGGCTATGAGGATCTGAGTGCTGGTATATGTTGAGTCAAGACTAGCATCCACACCCATGGTTGTGCTTTTGGATGTCTGAGTGTGACTGTGGGATTGGCGCCAGTTGTGATTACGAGTGTTCCCTTCACTGTCGTCAACACTGAAGCCTCCACTCCTACGCCTAGATACACTCAGATGCCACTGATACACAGGTTCTTGATTTCTTCTTTTCTGATTGATTCCTTACCTGTTGTTGTGTTGTAGACTTGAGTGCGTATAGGCTGTTGAATTGAAATGTTATAAAAGTAAAAAGTCGCCGAAAATGCAACAGGAGTCGTCTCCTTATATAGATTACTTTATCATTGGAGAGGCGAGCTTGAAGAAAGCAACGATAAAATTTATTACCGACGAAAAAGATATGATAATAAAATATTATTATCTTTATTGTTGGGCTTTTTTTGGCAGATATTTGTGCAGCTAGAGGAAAGGTGAGTTTAATCGACAAAGCTTAAAACAAGCTGTCAAAAGAGCAAAAACAATAGATGCGCTGAAAATTCGACGATTGGCTACAAGAGTTACCTGTTTTTTATCTGGGTGTCGGTGGGAGTGTATAGCGTGTGGCGAATGTGAATTTGGCTGTATGGGGTGTGGTGGGTGTGGATTTGACTGTGACTGCGGGGTGTAGAGTGATTGTGAATATAGAGTGTGAGTGTGGACGTAGGAGTATGAACGGATCCGTTGTTTAGGCACATCTACATCCACTAATATTCACATCCCATCCTCACCCCCTGTCTCTACACTCACATTCTTTTGTAGTATAGATAATTTACCAGTATTGTACTTGTTTCTAAATCCCTTTTATTGTATTAACTCATTGCAATTACAAAACTGATAATTATTGAAAACTTTATTTCGTTTACGAGTTTCAATCTTGCACATGTTCACATGGTTAGTGCTCACAATTTTACGCATTATTGTCTTTTTGATGAAATGCTCAAGTTCCAGTTCTAACTAGGAACTGAGACTAGTCTACCACTTTAAAACTGGAACTGGTGCATTCCTAACAATGGAACGGTTTGTATTGATAAGCGAGTTGGACGACCATTTGGGGTGCAAATGGCCACCATCACTGAGAAACTAACAAATCTAAAATATGAGCTGCTGATGGCTACTCTGGACAGAGATATTCAATTTTTAAGTTCTGCATTAATTGAGTATAAAACGTGTTACAATATGAAATATTCACATCAGCTTTTAATATAATCATCAGATTTGTTAGGAATTGAGTTTCGAAAATCGAGAGGAGTCTTATTAACACCATTTAGGCTACTCTATATACGATCTCTTATGAATTTTAACAGTCTAGAATTAAAAAAAACAACTATTACGTTTGAATAGTGTTCATATATAAGATATGTGAAAATTAAGTGCATTAATGCATCGCTTAATAAATTCTAGAACTGTTCACATATTCCGACATCGTAAAGACGAGAAGAAGAACTGTTCATATGGTTGTTATTGATAGGGCCTGAAGATATTGTAACAAATCTTTGATAACATAGCGTGAAGGGCACTCACCAATGCAGAAAAGTAAATAATTATATATGAACAGTCTTTAAAATATATTCCTTTATGATTGGCAATCGTAATTTTCAATCAAATGCGCATTCGATATAACGTTCTTTCTCATTTTCCACCACGACCAAAATTTGAAAAGATTGACCTCATCGATTAATAAAATGAATTTGATGAACATTGCGAAACATGTTCTTCATTTGACACAAGTGGAATTTTATTGTGAAAACTCACCAACAAGTGATGATGAAATTTTGGCTTCACAACAGTTATTCGAAATTTTAAAGACATTCAAGGATAGCTACTTTAATGAATTACACACTTATGAAACTCTCGATTTCCATGATGAATATGATGATATGACAGACGAAGAAGACAGCACTGATGAAGAAAAATCGAATGATGAAGAAGAATCAACTGATGAAGAACAGAATATGGACGATTATGATGATAATCAATACTTGAATATTCGGAATAATTTTACATTAGAAGAGATGGAAGATATAATAGAATGGGTTGATGAACATCCAAATTATACATTTGCAAGTATCAAGAATAGATTTCGAAAAGTCAAATATATGTATTATATTACAAGATTCAGGGAATATATTAAAACGAATGGTACAAGATCAGAAAAGCTAAAAAAAATCAAAGATTTTATGTGGAATGAATTCTACGTGAAACGGACAATCGAAAAAGAAGCAGTTCATGACAATGATCTAGAACTTTTTGCAATTCAAAAAGCAAGAGAACTGGGTTGGGATAATTTCAAAGCAAGTGAATCATTTATTACGATATTCAAGAGAGAACACCGGATTTCATCAAGAAGGTACAACAAACTTGTCACACGAATTTCTTCAAGAAGAAAAACTTGTAGTTTGAAAGGTTTGTAAATATTTACGTGACATTCCAATCTATTAGTCATTATGTAACATATATATTTTAGATGCTCACGACTGGATCAGAAGTCAAA
>CAJNOL010003552.1:0-21704 GCA_905250125.1 Rotaria sordida
ACTGAGCTCTACAAATGCTGAAATTTTCACGTTGATAGGACATACTTTTGTATAACATGGTAGAAATCCCATGGAAACACCCAAAAAAATAAAAATATTAAAAACAAAATTCCTTCTTCAAAGTGTTCTATGTTGTCGTTACACAATGATTCAATGTTTGATAAGAACAATCTTCATATTTTGAATGATAATAGAAACCTATCGGATTTTATATCGCAAATGTAATTCCATATCGTTTTATTGACGATTTTTTTTTCAATCAAAATTACCTTTTCGAAGTTAAATTAAGTGTTTAAGAAAGCAGTGGCACAATATCGAATTTCTATTTATTGAAAGATCACACCATGGGCTTCTTTGCTTTCTGAAAATGAGAAAAATATTCTCTTCACTAGATATAAAAATAAATGTCGTCGTTATTCTAATTGATTTTAATGCAAGTGATGTTTTCAACAATAATTCGTTGTTTCGCATTTGTTCTATTGTGGTAGTTCTAAAATTTACTTTTTTCTTTTCATTTAATGTCAAAAAATTATTCTTTTTAAGCATTACAGGTTTGGTTCTTGTTTCAGTGTTCATTTTCTGCTATTAATTTTGTATCTCGGTAGTGCAAGTCAAGTCTCAATTCTGCCGTGGGATATCTCAATATGACCGATGCTCGTCAAATAGTGGGTGCGCCTGTTTTCATATAGCAGATGCTATCGACGACGTTAGTATTTGTGTCGATGAATTCGTAGATTGTTCTGAGCTCGCTCCATGCGAATATCCAAACAATCTGTGTCACTCACCTAATCATAAATGTGTTGATCATCCTCGATGTCATAATCTTCCTGTTTGTTATCCGGTGCCCAGTTTCAATCAGCAACTCTGTCCACTGATAAGAAGTAAGATAAAAAAAAGACAGTAACCTACAAATATTAGGTGAAGCTCAAATCTTTCTTAAAATCATTCCTTCAACATTTGCACACTCTCCTATATGCAATTCATATAGATATACGGGATGGTGGGAAAAAAGCTTTAAAAAAAGAGTGGATAAAGCATGGTAGAGAGAAAACGAACTGCGATCATTGGATAAGAATTGTCATCTCTTCTCTTAGTTATATGTAGCAGTATATGAATATACTATAACCTTTTTAATGTACACCAAAGATCAAGACAAATTGAATAATTGATCATTTGAATCGATTTTTTAGACCATGCCACATACTTGCGAAATTAAAGATTAATCATTCATCTGCTACATAGTAATTGGTAGAAATCAGAAATATTTTCGTAAATGAATAAGATAAATATGTAACCGATGATTAGTAATTCAGCTTGGTAAGACACTGATAAGCATAGAGTGCGTATTGACAGGCGAATCTTGTTATAGTTACTTATTTATGTTGTCTTTCAATTGCCTTTCTAAATTCATTTCATTCATCTTAGTTATGTAATGACGAAATATTCTAATGATCTCAGACGACCACACCGATTGATGCATAGTTTATATGACAGGTTAAAATCATAAACTTCATAGTTGAATAACGGCTATATTTTGTTACAAAGGAAGTCAATAAATTTAAATCTATTGTTCATATTTAAAATACAACAGGTATAATAAATTCGAGCAGAACAATTTTAATGGATTTAATTTAATTTAATTTAATTCTGCTTTATTTTATTTTATTTATGAATCATTTTGAACCGAACTGTCAAAAATTTTACTTTGCTTTTGGTTTCTGATCAACACACAAGTTTTCCATCAAAAATCTATTTTGGAAAAGAAAAATCCATTTTCAGAGCATCTAAGATTATCATTGTACTTTGGAAAGAAAAATCAATTAATATTAATCCCATGTTGACTATTTTTCGTCACTATTAAAGTTCGCGCTTTACTTTGCTGTTATTTGCAAAACCAATTTCATTTTTCTCCTCCGTTTGATATTATTACAGATACTATCTTTTATGTAAAGATAATTTATTTCAATTTAATAGAACGTTTCATCTCAGACACTTCTGAATTCTGTCGATCTAAAAGTCAGGCACCCTTTTCTGCTGAAAAATTGTTTTAAAATATTTCACTCATACTTTTGAATGTTACACTAGATATATGCAAATTATGAAAAGCATACTTTTATGAACTACTCTTGTTCGATTTCAGATGGTCACTAATGCGATAATGACATCATTTTAAAAAAATATTTTACATCTGTCGAAGTTTATTTTAATAATTCAATTATTTATGCAAAGAGTGATACTCTTTTCTTGTAAGCATTTATTACCTTATGACTCTCCTAGGTCCTATAGGGACACCATTAATAATCGTGTGAAGAATGAAAGAAGAGATAATTAAAAAGGAAAAAAAGACAAATAATAATAATAATAATAATAATAAATAATCATATCAATAGTAAGAAGGTCATAGAAACGATACAATAACATCATGATAGAACAGAGAAAAAAGAGTAGTCTCAAGCCATCATACATCAACGTCTACCATTGTACATATTACTCTACTGAAAGTCAGACTATGAACCAGAAGATAGAAAAGACGAAATACATAACATTAATATTAAAAAGTTTCAGGAAAAAGAGTAAAAAGATCTATATCATTACAGTCAATCACCGAGATAGATGAAATCATACTGTGTCTGGAGCACCAATCCAAACACCTTGCCCATACACTATTGTGATCAATAAATCTTTTATTATGTCGTATTGACATTATTTTACCATGACCGCTCAACCAGTGTTGCCGGTAAGCGCATAGTTTCACTTGTTTACGTAACAATTGTCCATCTTCTGACTTACCTAATGCTGAAAGATATTTTTCCCAATATTTAAAACATCTGACATCAAGTGAACATTCATTGTATAAGATACTAAAAATAAAATCTTCCCAATAAAGACAACGGTATACTCTTTTCAAACATGTAAAATATATGTGTGAGAGATCTGTTTGTTGCCTAAAAGTAAATAATGGAAATATTACAAATAATCAGGCAAATAAAGGATATACAAAAGTAGAAAATAAGACTCGACGAACAGTATTACAACTATTCACCAAAGTCGTTCTTTGATGTATTTTTATCAGAGTATGATTTATAAGTGGTGACCACCCAAGCTTGGTAGTAATCCAATATCCAAGATATTTGAATTGGTTTGTCCAACTAATAATATGCTCACCACATTTAAGAACAGGCATTGGATTAGAAAAGCCAACCGTACGAGCTGTCCACATAGCATGTGTCTTTTTATAATTGATTGGCTGTACAGACAAAATCGAGTAATATTCCTAATTATCGAAAAACGCAGCCAGTCTTTTTTCTAAATCTATACATTGATCGGTATATTTTATACCCATTTGTCCCGCAATTGTTGCAGCAACATCATCGGCAAATAAAAATGACATTGCCATTGGAAAAGCATCACTGATATCAGAGTGATATGTAATAAATACACTTGGAGTAAGACTGAAGCCTTGTGGTCCGCCCCTTTTAATAGAAAACCATCTGGAACAAGTTCCTTGAATGTCTATATAGCCACGTCTATTTGTTAACCATTCTTTAATCCAGACAACGTAGGTGGCTGGAATACCTAACCGTGAACGCTTGCCTACACAACCGTCGAACCAGAGCTGGTCAAAAGCGCTTCGAAAGTCAACAAATACCGCACAAACCGGGGAGCTATTTGCCATTAATGAAGATATATGTTCGATCAGTAGCAAGACACGACTTTGAAGACGATGGTTTGCTCTAAAGCCGGATTGATTGTCCGGTAGCAGGCCACGAGCAGCAAGTATCTTAAGAAAGCGACTTAGAAATAACTTTTCAATACCTTTAAGATGACAACCCAATAGAGAAGTGAGACGAGTAGCATCTGGTGTGCAGATAGGTTCTTTTTTCGCAAGAATGACCATTCTAACATCTTTCCATTTGTCAGGCATGAAAGCCGTCTGGAAGGACATATTGAATAAGGTGATCATTAGATGCCAATAATTTTTGGGCACATGATCGAGTAACACCGATGATAAACCATGAGCATCACACGATGACTTTTTCTTTTTTGCTTTTAATATCTTAAGTAATTCAGGATAAGATACCAACGGGATGCTATCATTATCGTTGTCCCAGCAGATAGATGGTCTGTGAATCAACATACGGATGTGGACGGTAGACTTCAGGTTCAGTAAATAATTGTTCATAGTAATTAGCGGCACAATCCGCCATGCCCTTTATATCTTTGATGATTTCGCCGGATGTAGAAATAAAAGCTCGTAGAGTGGCGGATTTATCACGAAAATGTCGTTTGGATTTATTCCAAGACGGAGATGATCCTGTGCCACCTTCGTATCTTTCTTTCAACATTTTACTTAATTGCTCTGTTCGTAATGTTCGGTTCTCGTCAGATTGATAAAAACTTTGATAAGTCGAAAAAGCTGTAGAGACCAAAGAATAATCAATACGACCCACTTTTCTCAATACTAGTATATCTGAAATGTATTGTGTACTCAATAAAACTACTTCTCCTCATCTGTAGTCCAGCCCACGCACATTAAAACATAACACGTGCAGGTTCGATAAAGAAGATCTGATGTCCCCTTGAACCGATTTCTTCCATAAAGAAAAACAATTGTTCAGTGTTTGAGCATCATACCATTCATATACCAATGACGAGAATAATTTCAAGTCGGAGTGATCGACGGTTGATGCTATTAGGTTCCACGTATTATAAAACATGCTTAAATCTGATGATAAAGAACAAGATACAAATGGGATTGCATTAGGCAATAGATTCATGTTGTAACTATATCAGAGACTTCCAGGTTTTCAACCAATTTCTTAATAAAGTATGTTTCTCATCGATTTCTTTTCGTATAATCTAAGTTTCTTCCACTATCTTGCGGTATAATGTGGTTTATAATAAGATCACATAACTCAAGCACAACTGTTTGTATATCAGACTTGAAGGCTAACATATCATTAACTATTGTGTACCATTTGCGTTCGAAGTCCTCTATCTTCGATTGGGGTGTTGTAGACCAACCCGCCCGTAGAGGAGAAAAGTTGTTAGAATTAAAACGATATGTGTTTGCAGAAATTGACCTTGATTGCTGATACATTAATAAAGATCTAGTGAGTACTGCCCTATACTCGTTTATAGTTGGACATTTCGGATCATGCGATTTATGTGGTCCATTGCAATGTACACTTTTCATTATACCCGAGCAATTGGCTTTATGTAATTGAATATCTGTCGTTTTCTCACTACACACCTTACATGTTTGACCGTCTTTTTGTGGACAATTCTTATGAAAATGTCTAATACACATACATTGTGAGCTAATCAAAACATGAGCTTAGGCCAAGTATTCCACAATATCCAACGACAGTCCCATAATTAAAATACGTTTTTTATCCAAAATTTCTTTACGTGGCATGGCGGAGTTAAGCTCCAATTTAACTGCTTTAATCTTCTGTTGTGCGCTATTGCGTAAACGAATTACTGATACTATATTCTTATAGGCAGCACAGATTTCATCCGAAAATTCTTAGAAGTTAATATTCAATAGTAAATCAGGCATAATTGCTGAAAGTTGAGGTGGAATCGAAGGACATATCAATTTATATTTAAGTCCACATAATTCTTGTGGCCAAATTTTTTCATCTAACAGGAACGCAAATGTCTCTATATTTTTAACAGATAGTAAAATTTTATATTCTTCATGTGTACTGGTAGTTGATGTTCGACGATATCCAGGAACATCAATATTAAACTGATGTTTATCCTTCGCAAATTTACATAAGTCTTCAACAATTAACTTATCACGAATATCCTGATCAGCTACAATAACAAATGTAGAAAAATGATATCTAATCTGGGCAAACCGTTTTTGCTTCTTCTGATATATGAAGCTCTTGTTGTTCATTCATATGATTATTCATACTAAGATTGTTTTGAAGATGGACGTTAGCATAAGCCATGCTTTGCTGTTATTTATCCTTACTTTGCTTAGGTTGGTTCGACATAGATATTCCCTTGTCTTGAATTTTTGTAGTAGGTGAAACACCTACAGCTCGTCTCTTCTTTTGTGTAAATGTAATATTACAAGTGTTAGGATCATTATCCATTTCAATGGATTCACATTGTTCTTCTGACATTGGAGACAATACCCGTTTCAAAGAATTATGTTCATTTACTGACATCGTTGTAACTGAATTTAATTGGTTATTTACCGTGTCTTGTGTTGCCAATAACGAATTGGTGGACTGTTGACGGTAAACTATAGATTGTAAATGTGTAAATTGAGTCGTAAGTCGAGCAATTTGTTCTATTAGGGTTCTATTATCATCACTGATTTTCTGTATGATTTTCCAGGGGTCATGATGATTTACCATTCCATTATACGAGAAATGCAACTCTGTCGATCTTCTTATTGTCTGTAATAATTTTCCAATGTGCTTCAGTACTTGTCTCTTTCATCTATGTCAGATAGTAATTGGTTCTTTCTTTTTATATTATTTTCATTTCTCTTTATGATTTTTTGCTTATTTTTTGAATACAAGAGAATGTTCAACAAGAAACATGTAAATTATCATTCAAAATTTCAACTTTAAACTCTAAGACATTAAAGAAACTAAAATGATTCGTAATCTGTGTACAACTAATATTTTTCTTATCCTAACAAAAAAGTTGATAAACATGTATTAAAACATTTTCCAGTGATGTACATTTATAATAATGATATCATTTTGGTATAGTTAGTTGTCTAGGACGAGAGAGAGGTCAAATGTTAGAAATATATACTTTCTCTTTGTCTAACTTTGTATCACAGAATATAAAAAAAGAATTGGCAAAGACTCAAAATCTATGAGAACAAAAAATGTATTTTCTGCTTTTCCATAAAATCCAGCAGTTAGATGAGCTTTTTAAAGACAGAATATCATTCTTATCGATTATCTTTTCCTATTAATACACATTAGACTTTTAAAGTAAGTGTTTCTCTAGAGCACGTTCTATAGCTATCTGTCACTGAGAAAATAACTAATTTAGATCGATTGCTGATTATGTCAATCTTATTATTATCTCCTAACTAAGTGATCCCACATTTTCATATTCATCTATAAGAACGCATGTTAAATAAAGTCTTTTGTTACTTCAGTCAAGATAGCTGTTTCTTTTTTCGTCGATAGTAAAAGTTTTATTTCATTAAAAAGTTATCTATCACTGAATGGCAACAAAATAGAAGCATTATAAAGTGTGGATCTTAGTGAGTATCACTGTAAGTGGAACTTTTCATTGTTTTCCAGCACTGCCTGAAGATGGTGTGGAGCAAATCTTCTTAAAAAGCTGGATTACAACTTTCTCTGAATAAGATTCAATTTTCTATCTCACGAAGTCAGCTCTTAATTAATGCTTATAGAAGGTTACTTTAATTTTTGTTTTCTTACGAAAGGCTTCGAGAAAATTAGCATTATTCTTCTTAGTCTTTCAGAAGCGCAAAGAGTCAGATTCTACAATTTCTGTATATAACACTGTGCCGATTTCTCTACTCTTCATCAAAAACTCATAACATTTCATTGGACCCCTCTCATACTAATGTTTAGGAAACTTTTTGACAGTTTTGGACTCATAATGTAGAAAACCATATGATCAGAATATGCTACTTTTCTTTTTCAACGGCTCGAAACTTATATTCTTACAAAAATGATAGAAAAATCATAGATTTACTACGTTTTATCACTTTTCGTGGTCATTGAAAGGATTTTCCATGAGAAATTACTAATGAATCTCTGAAATATCTATGTTTTCTCATCCATAGATAGCATATTGGTTCACATTGTTTTAAAAATACTATTTTCCTTGAAACTAATTTCCAGAAATCTCATTAATTTTTGGCAAGAGTTCGAAAGTGCCTTTACCAAAATGGATTCTCATAAGCATCATTATGAGATTTCCTTCTAAGAAACAGAATCTCTCATTTATAGACAATAGTGCTTTACTTTTCTTTTTTCCATTTATTGTAGTTATCCCCAATATTCCGGTCAATGGCACTTGGAAACAGAATGGAGTGACACTTGCTGGAAGTCCCGGACTGGGCAGTAGTGCCACCAATCGACTCAACGCCCCTCAAAGTCTCTTCGTTGATGATGATCAAACAATGGTCATCGCTGACTGGGGCAATCATCGTATCATTCAATGGAAGAAAGGTGTTACGAATGGACAAGTTGTAGCTGGTGGGAATGGCCAAGGAAATCGATTGGATCAATTGAATAGGCCAAACGACGTGTTGATTGACAAAGAGACTGATAGTCTCATTATTTGTGATCCAGAGAATGAACGAGTCGTACGATGGGCTCGTCGTAGTGGCACAACTGAAGGAGAAATCCTCATCGACAACATCGATTGTTGGGGATTAGCCATGGATGATCAGAGATATCTCTACATTTGTGACGCCGATCGAGTAACACAATATCAAATAGGGGATAATAATGGAACTGTTGTGGCTGGCGGCAATGACAGAGGTACTGGTCTCAATCAACTCAATGCGCCAACCCACATCTTTGTCGATCGACAACAGACTGTTTACGTGTCAGACTACTGGAATCATCGTGTAATGAAATGGAATAAAGGTGCAAAAGAAGGAATTGTCATCGCTGGGGGTCAAGGCTGTGGGAATGCTCCGACACAACTGTGTCATCCTAATGGACTGTTTATCGATACTCTGGGTACTCTCTATGTGGTAGATTCTGCTAACAATCGAGTGATGCGTTGGCCTAAAGGCGCGCAACAGGGCATTGTTATTGTGGGCGGAAATGATCAAGGATCAGGAGCAAACCAGTTCTTTAATCCTAATGGTTTATCCTTCGATCGGTATGGCAATCTCTATGTTGTCGACAGAACAAATAATCGTGTTCAACATTTTTCTATCGAATGAATGCATTACGATTGATTTTTTTCTCTTTCGAATAAACTGGCGTTGCATTGAAGACATTATTTATTCATGTGTGCGGGAAGACTCACGTTATCCACACAACACCTCTCTGATGTCTTGTACCAGTGAGTCTGAAAGCTTGGATGTGCGCTACAGGCACTAAAGCAGTTCCAGGTAGGATTTTCAAAGTCTTCCCTAAAAAATATGCTAATACGAACCTACCTATCCTAACATATTTCCTCCTCTGAACTCATCCGCAAAAAAAAACAAAAAAAAATTGACTCACTAATTCATTGACGTCGAACGACGTTGAAGACTGAAAGAAAAAGAAAAATACTTATAAAAGAGATCAATTGAGGTCTTATTATCTTCAAAATAATTTTGGGTGTGGGTGTGGGGTGTGACCATAAATCTCCATCACTATGGAATGATATCAATACCCACACCCACACCCTCCATTCAAGCTTAGACTGAATATTATTTTCTTTGAGAACATGCATGAATTTCATAAACCCTTCCCTTTTGTAAAATGATGAAGTTAATCCTAGTAGTTGGTTTGAAACTTTCAAAAAACCTTACTCTCTGCTTCTGAGCAATAATACATCCCCTATAACAAACATGATGGGAAGTAGAGATAAGGATTACTGAGCGTTTGATTCTATATGATTTCGACTGTCCTTGGTGATTCCAATTGATTCTGACTGACTCTGTAGATTCCGAGTGATTCTGAGGGCTCAGAATCAACTTTTCCACTACATTACAGTACTCATAAATTGTACATGTCATCAAATACCCATAGCATTAAGCAAAACATATTCTTGTGCTTTTTTTCTATTATCATTATCAGCTAGTTGATAACAAATAATTACTGCGACGATCATATTTCTCATGTTTCTTTTTGTTTCGTATGTTAGTATTAGTTACAATATTTTTGTTTTTTTTCTCGATCATTCATCTATATTCGTCCAATAGAGAATGTTTGACTCGAGAGTGACTTTTATTTTGATCATAATTATCATAGCGCATTCAGTTTATGGTTCATACCAATCTGTTGGTTACTATAAAAAAAGTATTTTATAATAATTATTTTACAAGTTCGTTTATGGAACCTGCATTATGTTTTGCTTTATGTGACACACCAATTGTATATAAACCAGGCAATCGTCGAATTGAAACAGTTAATACATGCGAAGGTACAGAACACATATTCAGGTTACGCTGAAGAGAATTTTCATATTCAACATGCTCATTTATTTAACTTTCGAATTCAATTTACATCATGTGAATTATGGAATACGTCTGGTAGTTATGATGGGTTGCAAGTTAAAATTGATAAATTATCTGTTAAGGGTGTGGGTGGGTGTGGGGTGTGGGTGTGGGTGAGGGTGTGGGTGTGGGTGGGTGTGGGTGTGGGTGAGGGTGTGGGGTGGGTGTGGTGTGGGTGTGGTGTGGGTGTGGTGTGGGTGTAGGTGGGTGGGTGTGGGTGTGCGTGTGGGGTGGGGGGGGGAGCGGGTGGTTGTGGGTGGAGGCGCGGACCAACGTGCACCCACACCCACACCCACACCCACATTTATTTAACTTTCGAATTCAATTTACATCATGTGAATTATGGAATACGTCTGGTAGTTATGATGGGTTGCAAGTTAAAATTGATAAATTATCTGTTAAGGGTGTGGGTGGGTGTGGGGTGTGGGTGTGGGTGAGGGTGTGGGTGTGGGTGGGTGGGGGTGTGGGTGAGGGTGTGGGGTGGGCGTGGTGTGGGTGTGGTGTGGGTGCGGAGAGGGAGACCGGGGGCGCACACCCACACCCTCGAAGTGAAATGACGACTAATTGCTAAATATAAGTAAAAACTAATCTTCATTCTTAAGAATCAAAATCTCTACTAAAATATTAAATAACTCAATTAAGGGGGGCCCCCCCCCTTAAAAACCAAATTTTAGGGCCCCCCCCCCCCCTCAGAAACGAATTCTGTTATTTTTCATCCGATTTCAACCAAAATTTCAGAGAATGTTAGTCTAGGATAGGGGAGATTATGGTTAAAATATCTCTCCAAATCTCCAATAAACTAATGAGTTATAGTCAATTTATTGGTCAAAAGTACCTTGTACGCGGGCAAGGATTTCACAATAAGGACACGAGCTAACAAGCCCGGGTGGTTTTCAAGTTATAGAGTGCCCTTAGGGCTAGATCCTCACAAGGCCCGATTTTTGAATTTCACTTTTTGTGAAATAAAAAAATTAGATATTTATTTTTTAGTAGCAATTTTTTGGGCATGAATTCGTGAATTTTACGAAAAAGGGTTTTTCAAAAACAAACAAAGGGAAACTCAAAAATCGGGCCTTGTGAGGATCTAGCCCTAAGGGCACTCTATAACTTGAAAACCACTCGGGCTTGTTAGCTCGTGTCCTTATTGTGAAATCCTTGCCCGCGTACAAGGTACTTTTGACCAATAAATTGACTATAACTCATTAGTTTATTGGAGATTTGGAGAGATATTTTAACCATAATCTCCCCTATCCTAGACTAACATTCTCTGAAATTTTGGTTGAAATCGGATGAAAAATAACAGAATTCGTTTCTGAGGGGGGGGCCCCCCTTAACAGACTTCTGGAAATGCTAGACTAAATTGATTTAAATACGTATATGAGCCCTGGCCTAACTGTTACAACGATATTAACAATTTAACTTTTTTTCCTTTAATTTTTATGATCTGTAGAATGAGTAAACTGCATCGACTTATGAAATGCAAATTTTTAATACATGTTCCATATCATTCCATAACTTCTACTGACTTTTCAAAAGTCAAACGATTTTATTGCAACAATAAATTTTTGTTCATTAATTTAGTGATACGTATAACAAAATGGCTAAAACAAGGCAAGAAAAAGTAAAGAGCTACAACATAACTATTATAGACAGTTATTCAAATTACACATACTCTCATCTTGAAAACAGTGCTATGTCAATCAATATGTATCTAGAATGTATATTATCTGGAAAAATGAAGCCCAAGATACTTGTGATAAGTAACGATAGTTCTTTCAATAAATAATTCTTATCAATTCATATGTTCTCATTAGCTACGTCGACAGTGCAGACATACGTAAATGACCTTCGTCAATGTATCCTAACGAAAAAAGGACAATATAAAAGCTATGTAATATCTTTGCACAAAATCTATAATCTATTAATATAGAATATTAAAACAAAACTCTTTGTTGGTCTCATAAAACATAATCCTCTTAACAGGATCAAAATAGCAATCAATAGTTATAAATGTCCACTATATCAGATATTTTAACGACAATGACAGAGAGAGAGATAATCTCATTCTGTAAGCACTTCAGAGTGTAACAATAAAATGCAGAAACAAAAAAAAAACAAATAATCTCATTCTTTTTTTCATTCATTCAATTATTTGTTCATTGTTGATAAAAGTATATCATTATTCTCATTGACGACATCGGTCAAATAGATGAAATCAGTACAATATATATTAACATCTAAAAGACAAAAAATTATATTGTAGCGTAGATAAAAATGGAATATTTATTGATTAAATTAAATGATTTACCAGATGAGATTCTAATACTCATCTTGAAAAAATTGTGTAATGTTGAAGTACTCTATGCTTTAATAGATGTTAATAAACGACTCAATGCAATTGCACATGATTCAACTTTTGCAAATCATTTAACATTATTATGTAAACAAGATGACTTAATCTCTCCATTACCTGATCCAATGCTTGATCGATTTTGTTCGCAAATTTTACCTTCGATTCATTATAAAGTCAAATCGCTTAAACTTGAATCGACATCTATGGAACGTATTCTTCTTACTACAAATTATCCTAATTTATATGAACTTGGTTTATATGGTATTGATGTAGAAAAAGCAATGTCTCTCTTTATTGGTAGGTTATTTTACTTCGATTATTTTAATTTTAAATCAAATGAAAACTAAATAAAAATTCAGCATTATTTGTTTTATTATATTTATAATATAGTTGAGTAGATCATTCAGTAAATCTAAGTATGAATTTGTATGTTCCATTATTAGTTTTAAATAAATTAAACCAATCAATAATATGATTTGCTTAATATTAACAATATTTATTTTATTTCTCAAGACATTTTAATTTTTATTTAGATGACACTACTTTTATTCATGTAAACAAAGGTCAAATATCATCACTTGTTATCGATATAAATAAAAATAAAAAACAAATCTTAGTATTAAATGTTAGTGGAATTGTATTTGCACATATTTTTACTATGTTCATCAATTTACAATATTTAAATTTCGGTCCGTCTTCAATTTCCTATCAACAACTAACATTTGACATGTCACCATCAACTGTTTTGTCTTCAAATCTATTAGAATTACATGTTCATGTGCTTAATTTCGCTGATTGTCTTTATTTACTTGATGGACGTTTTAATCAACTTCATACATTTCATGTTAATATTAGTTACATTTCTTCTAACACTTTAACAATCAATAATACGGTAAATTATTTCTGATTAATGTAAAATTTATCGAAATAAATTGATTTTTCTAGGAAAAATTACCTAATCTAAGATGTTTTTCGTTATATTGTGATATTCGTACATATGATTATGATGAATTAATTGTACCATTACTACATCGAATGTTGAACTTAGAAAAACTTGATTTACATCTTAATAATGTTGTTCATGATAAAGGATTTATTGATGGAAATAATTTAAAAAAAAATATAATTAATTATATGCCACAATTAAATAAATTTATGTTTAATATTCGTTCATTTAAACCTTCTCCTAATCTAATTAATTTACCTTCAAATGAAGATATTCAACATACATTCAAAGAATTTAAAAATAATCAAATTATTTCTTGTGTTGATTATTTCCAAAAAAGACAATGTGGTTGCTGTCATGTTTATTCTTATCCATATCGAATGAAATATTATGATAATATCACAAATAATTTTCCAGGTGGATTATTGAAATATGTTCAAACAGTTCAATTATATGATGACTATCCATTTGAGTATGAATTTTTCCGTCGAATTGCTCAATCTTTTCCATGTATGAAAAGCTTAAGTGTAATTAATGACAAACCACAAAAGAATAAATTATATAGAAGATCAAAGAAAGTCGACAATCAAGATTTATCAATTATTGAATATCCTCATCTTATTCGTCTTCGTCTTTATCAAGCTCATGATGATTATGTCGAACAATTTCTAATTGATAGGGAAATATATTTGTCAAATAATGTTTATCTTTCTGTCGATTATGAAGCACTGAAGAGGGTTACCGAAAATTTCACAAGAAATGCAACGCGAATCAATTGTGCTAAACTGCGTTCTTTATATCTACATGGCGAATATAAAATTACTAAATTTCTAAAAGACTATTTTCCTCAGATAAATATAGCTTTATTGTAAATGATTATTAAAATAAAATATGAAAAAAAAAATAGGTTGATATATATATAGATTAAAAGTAGTGGCATAACCAGAAAAGGGCTACGTTGAGCTGAGCCCAGCTATTGGGACTTTAAACTCAACGATTGATCATTTAAAAAAAGCAATTGTTTTCTAGAACGATAAAATCAATAAGGTGCAAAATATTCGCATTCCTTTCTCTTTCTTCATCAGTCCATACTAAGTTGATTCTCAACTAAATATATAATCAATAATAACTTGTTTTACGGAATAGAGAAGCGTCTGCTGTGATGATCATGACTGGTGAATTGTCATTTCACCAGTGATTTATTTCCTTATGCACTTTACAAGCGAGATACGCAAACAATTTCATGATTCTAGTAGAAAAGATTGAAGTTATTGCTCAAATGCTACTGTTTGATAAACAATCCAAATGTAGTCAACTCTTCTCCGTATATAATAGAAGAACCTCCCATATTAGAAGACTCCACGACGGTACGGTGTGAAATCCATCATAGAAGAATCGGGTCATGTATTCAGAAACAGTTTTTGTTTTTGATTTTTAAATCTCTCTTAGCTTGACCTCAGTGTGCATTAAGTCTAGATCTTCTGTGATTTTGAATTTGCTGATGTATTTCAGCTTTTTATTTATTCAAAAAAAAAAAAAAAAGTATAGGAAACCGATATGGTCCTATCGAAGTATCGAAAAACGTGTAGATGAAAAATTCTTAAAATATGATTAGGAAGACATTCGGAATGTAGATTTACTAGAACTTTATTATTGTCAAGTGTTATATTGAAACATTTGTGCAATTGATCCGAAAAAAAAGTAATATAAATACATATTGATATTTTTCTTTTAATTCAAAGCATCCAACAACACGTCATCAATAAACACATGGTCATCGACCAAAGGACCATTAGTACCAGCATGGCAAGCACCTGCCTATATCCCATTAGATACAACATTGAGTAGAAGCGCTCCGAAACCTATTGGACAACTACGCCATTTAATTAATCCTGCAGCACAAGAAACAAATGTGCATCGACTCTTTTTGCTTAGTTTTCAAGTTTCATTTATTTATCAAAAATGACACTACAAAAATAGTCATCATTTAGAAAACTTTATCAATAGGAAAACGTATAGCATATTGAAATTGACTTTTTTGAGTAGCTATCGATCTCTTGAAGACAGAAAATATCAATTTAATAGAAAAATAATTTAAAAAAAAGGAACAAACCGTTCAAATCGTCAGCTATTAGATACTAGAAGTTTTAGAACTTTACTTTTATCTTCAATGTACTTTTATCCTTGAATAATTCTTTTTTTTCTTTATTAAAAGCTTTCATACATCGATTATATAAAAAAAAGCTTTTCATATCAGATTTTAATATTGTTTTCAACAGTATTAATAGGAAAAAAGAAAATACAAATAGCAAGATTAAGTATGTAAAAAAACAAAAATTTCTAAAATAAAAGAAAAAAAAACGTAGTTGCTAGTTTAAAGTAATCAAAACTGCTGGAATAAAAAAAAGACAAAATAAACGTGGAGCAAGAATGTTTATATATATATGTATATACATATATATTTATGAATGTGTACTAAGAGGTGTAGCTTTAAGTGAATATTTAGGTGGCATATTAGTTAAATCAAATGTACCTTTAGTTAGTTCAGGTAATGAACCAGCTTTGTCAAAATCATTATAATATAAAAGTACGGCAAATATGTCCGTTAATAAGTTAAAAAAATATTTTTCTGCAATATATGTTCGTGGACCAATATCAAATGGTAAATAACTATGAATTGGAATTATTGATGCATCTTGTTCAAGCCAACGTGTAAGATCAAATTTAGTTGATTCTTTCCATGCAATTGAATGATGTAATGCAAATACATTAGCTCCAAATAATGTACGTTTTTGTATATGAAAATTACGCCATTTAAAATCTTGTAATGTTGAATGAATAATAACAGGTACAACAGGTGATAAACGTAAAACTTTTTTAACAAATGCTTGTGTATGACGAAGAGCTTCAGTTAATGAAAGATTAAATGTAATATAACCATTATCTCTATTGAATTGATAAAAAAAAAAAAGTAAAAAGAAATTTTGATTTTTTTACAACATTTATATATTACCGTGCTTCACATCGACATGTATCAGCTTCTTCAGGATATTTAACTGTATAAAGAAGAAATCATGATAAAGCACCTTTAAGCATTTCACTTCCATGCATTATTACATCAAGTACACAAGCAGCTATATCATCTTCATCTAAACGTGGTGATGAGTTATCGATAATATCTAAAATTGCTTGAAGAAAATCATGTTTTTGTTGTTGATGTTACTGTTTGTTCATTATTTGTATCTTCAATACGATTTATATCTAATGTTTCAGATAAACCAGTTAACTGTGTTAATGCAACTTTAGCAGATTTTTCAATTGTATCTTCATGAATAACTTTTGAAACTTTATATAAATTTTGTTCAAATAATTCAAATGCTTTATCATCAATTGATGACATAGCTGATGAACATGTCAGTGACGTTAAAAGGCGAACATCAAATTTTTCTGCAAGACGAATTTGTTTTAATTGTTCTTGTACTAGTGAATCAAGATGTTTACCAATAAGATTATCATCAAGGTGTTTTACAAGAGCTTTATGAATTATTCGAGCATTATGATCTTGATGACGAAAGACAATACCTATTTTTCACAAAAAAACAAAAAAAGTTGATTTTCAATAATAAAATATTAAACAGATTAGCAGAAAATTTAGGACAGAAAAAATTTACTTATATTCACCTCTGTGCCATATCAATAAAAATAAAATTTACTTGTTAAGAACTACATATCTACTTAGCAAGCAGGTCCCTCAAAATTGATTTATCACTTAGAATGGATTGTTTGGGCTGAAGCCTTCAGAAATGAATGGTCCTAGTGAAAAACGTTTGTGATAAAAATTTCAGCCTGATATACCCTATTAAACCGAACTTCCGACTTGTTTTTATAGCTTGCAGGAAAATCGAAATAACTCCGTCGTTAGAAGGAGTACAGAGCTCGAGCTGGTTTCAAATTGAAACTAGTCTCTGTGTACAAATTTTCATTGAACAGAACTTTGAAACTTCCTTTCATTTATTTTAAAGCAAAAAAAAAACCATCGGTTATACCCTGAATCACGTGGAAGTTATTTAAATTTTCCTATCTGAAAACTGTGTTTTGAGAAAAACGTTAAAGAATGGATTTTTTCATTCAAATCTAGACAAAATCATATTGCAATTGCATATTCTTAATACATTTCAGTAGATTGTTTTAAAGCCCGTAATAGATGAAGATAGCTAACGCCATCTGTCATGCGGGCTAATATAGAAATGTTCTATTCAATACTAATGCACGTGACAGCGTAATTTTTCTAAAATAGAAAAAACTTTAAAAAACCACTAAAATATCTTTGCAAACATAGTAGTAGAGTCAAAGTTTCCTGTGATAAATCTGCGAAACTTTGGTCGTTTTGCAAAAAACTATGTATATTCTAAAAGAGAAAGCTTTGATTCATCTTCCTATGACCAAAACTAGACTTTGATATATTTTCAAAAAATTGGGTTTTCTGAGGGAAACCCCTGAAGTATTTCTAATATACGTCTTTGTATTAGGTTTTATACTAATCTATAGCCGCACTATGAATTTGACATGTAGAACATAGATATTTCAGTTTTGCTTAATAAGACGTTTCTTATGTTCCACAAAACAGCAGTTTTGAGATTCCAAAATGACTAAGATGTGAGCAGTTAGTTTCTAGAAAATTTCGGTAATTACAGATTCATATGAAAGGAATCGTATGGGACATTTCAAAAATACCCAGGAAATTTCTGCGATTTCTTTAGCATTCATATGGATAAATATAATTATTAGTTCATAAAATAATATAGAAACTCAATCACAAAAAAAAAAAAACAACTTACAAGAATTTTCGGTTATTTCTCTGTAATTCTTAGGATTTATTTTTTGATGCTTCAGTAATTTCTGAAATTTCCTAAAAAATTCTTTCTCATGTGTTGATAATTTCGAAAATTGGAACATATCGCGTAACTCAATGTAACTGTTCTTGCTAATCACAAGAAGGTTATTTTATTCTATCTATTTTGGGACACATTTCTTCACTATCTTCAAGAAATGTAATAAAAAAAGATAGTTCAACACTCCTTTTAGGTCATATTTCATCAAGACAACAAATGAATACTAAAATACTTCAAAAAAAAAGATAATGTGTTTTTTTTCTTACCTGTACGAATATGCTTTCCTTCTTTATAACGTAATTGATTTTCTAAATATTCATCAACTTTATGATTAACTAAGTCAGCACATCCAATAAAAATTTCATTAATAAGTGTTGAGTCATTGAGTAAAACTAATCGACCAGCATGTGTTATAATTGTACATGGATCAGGATAATCAATTGCTAAAGCAAGTAAATTTTCACGTTTTTTTCTATGAAATGATATAGCATCTTTTATATTTCGCCAATTACGTGGTCCTTTTGGATAACGATATCGATTACGATCTTTAAAAAAACAAAACATAAAAGGTCTTTGTTTTGTCTGAAAAAAATTAAATTTTTTAATTCATACTATATTGCCATTTGAGAAGAATAACAATAATAACCATAGCAACATGAATACCAAATGATGTAAAATAATTCATCCATGTATTTTCTTCTGCACCTGCTGAAGGATCTGTATCAGCAATAGTTGTTTCAAATGCATTTCCAACTATATTAGCAACTTTAACACCAACATCTGCAGCCAATTCGACTTTATCAATAATATTTTCAGTAATATTATCCATCGCCATAATTTATCTAAGATAAGAAAAAACAAAGCTGATGATTTTGAGTTCAAGTTTTTTATATGCAGTTAATCGAGTAGAAACAAAAATCTATTTTTGTTTTCTCTTGTCTTTCTTTCTCTTATTTTTTCTACGTATACTGTCAAAAGTTGACATTGTTTCATGGCTCTTTGATGAAATGGCAGGGGTCCAAAATATGCATATAATATGAAAATAATGAAATTTGGGCTCCTAATCGCAAAATATTAGACAAAATCGATTTGTGCAAGTAATTTTTTTTTCATTTTCTAATAAAGAATATGTTTTTATAATGTTTAGTGCAAATTCCTTACAGATCTGAAGGATCAAATGAATGATGACATGCCTGAACACTGAATTTTGAATCCTAAGGATCATCTCGGAATGTTAACTTTTTAACTAGGAATACATTTATGGGCTTTCTAAAGCTGATATTTGTAGTCAAGACATTCGACTCCATCATTGAGTATATGTTTTATTTGAATTAAAAGAAAAAAATCTTTTCGATATCTCTAAGGGGCATTACAGGTCCTAAAAAATTTTTTTCGAGGAATCCCAATTTTGACCTCTAAAATACGATCAGGATCTATCCCTAATTGCATTCCAATGAAAAGATCTCGATTTTATTGTGGACGAAACAATGGTCTCATCCGCCCTCATCCTTCAGATGTAGTAAGAGAGAAATACCGAAAGATTCGTTGGATAACAACTATGTATAAGAAAAAAACTTTAAAAAAAAAGAAAATAAATTTCTGTTAGATCGACAAAATTCTATCTCTATTAATTTATTTTTTAGCGATATATATGCAGAAGATTTGGTGTAAACTATTTATTAATAACAAGATTTAAAGACTTACCAGATCATCGCTATACTGATTAAATTTACTTTTTTCTAATAAAAAATATTTTATAATTCCTTTGCATGTTTAATCAACAACTATTATCAGTCTTCTACGTAAAAGCAAATATATGTGTGTGTGTATTAAAAAAAGCACGTGGCACTGGTCGTTATTGACCTCGCATGAAAGTTTCATTGAGGATGATCGACATGAAAAGATAAAGATAGAAACAATGTACCGATTACATAAATAATTAATTTAAAATGAAATTGTACTAGTCTTTATTGAAAATTGAATTGAAGGGAGTGAAAGAAACTAGGGTGTGGGTGTGGCTGTGGGGTGTTGGGTGTGGGTGTAGTCTAAGTAAAGAACATCTACGGCCATACCCATACCCACACCCTCAGAGAGTTTTGTCAATGTCAACATGTATGTGTCGATATGAGTTCTGAATATTAGTGAAAGCATTCTCTTTACAAACACTCTCGTCTCTACACTCACCTCCACATCCGAAAATTGAAGTATATTTTCAATAACAGATACTTATACAAAAATAGGGTGGGTTTGTGTGAAAACTAAGTAGAAAATTGAAAACACGGAAAAGTCTTGAAAAACCAATACAGATTACGAATACAAAAGAAACAGGAGATAGAAAAAAAGAACTTATTGCATTGGAGCATCCTCGAAGAAAAAATGGATGTATTCAAGTATTATATCAAAACGAAAACTATGGATGAATCACACATATATCGTGGTGATACTTCAATTTTGACAGAAGAATACCGAAAGAGAAAATGTATACGCTATGCCATCAAAAAATTCATACTATTTTAGATAGTCATACTTAGTCTTTATTTGAAATTACTTGGTAGTAATAATTTTAACTTAGCAATTTTGTTTTATAACTATGATTTCAATTTATTAACTTAGCAAAAACATATCTTACTTAAATATTGATTATCTAACTTAGCAAATATCGTCTTACTGAGAAACTATAAATTAGTTGTGCGTGCAATATTTTTACTTAACAGTCAATTTATATACTGAGCAAATACAAATTTTACTTGGCAAAAATCAACTTAGCATCTTAATAAATTTACTTAGCAAATAAATTGTTGCCTTTTCGAATCGTTTTGTTTAAATACTTTTGTAAATCATTATCATCGAATAATGATTTGAAAATATGTGGTGCAATTCTGATTGATGATAAATTTGATGCTTCCTTTAAGATTTCGAGTAACACAAATGACATTTCCATATGATAACTATTTGAAATATCTAAATATTTTATATAAGATAAATTAACAATCATTTTTAAAGAGTCGATATATTCTCTCCATGAATAATCATCAGTATTGTTGCACTTGTGTGTTAAAGGGCATAATGTTAATGATATCACTTTTGAGAAACGATTTGAAATAAATTTTGTTATTCGTTGATTATCTATGAATAAATTTGTTACATTGTCGAATATATTGAACTGATTTATCCGTTTATTCGAATATTTCATCAAATCACTTGTTAATCTATATGTATTGTTTAAATAAGGTATTGTATAAATCTCAGCTGAATAATCACCTAAGATATATTCTACAAATCAATGATGTTCTTCTTGCCAAAAGGCAGAATGAAATTGTTTGAACTTATCAA
>CAJNOL010003553.1:0-21699 GCA_905250125.1 Rotaria sordida
GTGAAGAACATCAAAATGTCTGTAAGATATTCAAGAGGCTAAGGATGCATCCTTATGTGGAATAGGATGATATGTCTATTATCATACTATATTTCAATACGCATTATCAATGATGTTTCAGAAAATTCAAATTGATGCCATCAAACTAGAAAATTGTCAAATAAATTTCTGTCGGAGCAAAATGATATGAACTAATTACTCTCGTCGTAAAGAAAAAAAGAGCTATATAAGAGAGTAAAAAAATAAAGAGAAAATTTCTTGACGGAAGTGTCACCAACATTATACGCTGTCTCACTCCACAAGAAGGATATCAATTTGTAACAGATGTCTAAATTAGTTTTTTACATTTTTCTTTTCGATTTTTTTAATATCGTTTTTATATATGCAAAAGAAAATGAAGCTTAAGAATAAAAATAAAATGAATTTGAAGAATAAATCTAATGAATTACAGGGCACTATAGTAGTTTTACTTATAAAAAAAATCAATTGTTGCCATTTTGAACTTGTTTTTTTGATTGCTCCAATTTTTTTCTCTTTCTCTGTGAAATAGCTTTTTAGAATGATTTAAATTTATGAACAAACTATTCTCAATCGTTAAATTTCGTTTTTATTATTGTAGCATGACATTGAACAAAGTCTTACGTAGAGAGATGACGATATAAATATGATTACTTTCTTTGTTAGATTTCCGTAGTGAACTTTAATGTTTTATCGAAAATTAAACTACCGAATACAGATGCAATGCATGCAAACACGAATCTTGCTATGTTTCTCTATTGACAAGTTTAATTATTTGCTCGAATATTTCAAAGGATATTATTTTTTTTTAATTGAAGATACATTTTTCTCTATTGCACACGAAATATGATGCATCTACACTGAATATATTCAACAATTTCTAAGTAATCAATCAAAATAGGCTGACGTCACCTAATTTAAACATTCATGTTAATGCAAAGTAAGTGTTATCATTTGTGTATTCATAGTTTTTCTTAAAAACTGTGTAGATCATCTGCACAACATAATCTAGAATAACACAATTGCGTTACTAATTTGTCTTTGCGATGTGTGCAAGTCACAAAACAACTAGAACAAGCATGTTCTCCATCGATAATCATCTACTTCGAGTGAATGACAATACCAACAAGGTCTTTTAAATAATCACAAATCAATATTTTAGCTTCGACTTCATTTTTCAAAATATTCTGTGTATCGATTATACTAAATGTTCACGATCAGTCTTTGACACTTTAGTTCCTTAGAAGCGATTGTTTTTCAACAAAAAATAAACTTTTGGTTCTAGACAACTCGATTTTTCTTATATGTAGTCAAACAATATCTTGATGAATTTTGTGAAACGCAGTACCTCTTTCATATTCATATTTTCTTTTCAAAAATTTGCTCTGTGTTTTATAGGACCTACGATTGAAAGTGGAACTTTTCTAAAATAATTTTTGAAACGAGAACCTAAAATTTATAAGATTGTTTTTTTTCTGGAAATGTTGCAGTATAGATCTTTCGAAATTTCGTTATATGATTCATTTATAGAAATACCTTACATTAACTATCATTGGATATCATGTCTCTTGAAAATTGTTCAAAAACATCAATGAAATGTTTCCGTTTCTAGTTGCTACAATGATTTCTGAAATGTAAATAGACTATTTTTATTCATATTATTTTGAAATAAAACAGCTCTCGAAATATTTAATTATTCTTCAATGAATATGATCAGTATTTGTTTGTTTTTAATCATTTCCCTATTGAAAATGTCTCAAAATACTGGAAAACATCTTTGTGTTATTTCTTTTTAAATACTCTTCACTCCATTTTTTTTTATTCACATCAACATACCTGCGATATGAGAAACAAATTATCCGTCATCCGGTAGTTGTATGAGACATATTAGATGAAGGAAATCATTTTAAATGAGTATTTGATGACGTTCTTGTCAACATATTAATGAAAAAAAAGCATATATCTCATTTACCATATGACGTGTGCTTTTTTATTTCTTCGAGTAGATTGAATGAAATAGCAAATGAGTGAAAAGCGCAAGTATGAGAAAAAAAACTTAGAGCATCACGACACTTTATTCAGAATTTCTCATTTCCATGGAAAAATGTTCAATTGTGAATTATCAATCGAGTTTATCATTAACTGATATGTATCGTTTACTGAAATTATGAGAACACTCAACGAAGTTATCTCAATATACGAAGTTTCGAAATTTGTGACAATTTTACTGCATTTTCCATTACGTTCCGCATGTTAGCCGATAAATTGAATGAATTAATGTTGACTTTAAAGTTTGTCCATAATCATATTTCATAGCCGGTAAACTGTACTGAAATTTTTAACAAGAAATGGATGATTCCTTTTTGACACACCGATCACAAAAAAAATATCATTTTTCATAGAAAGATCCGAAAATCGAGTAATTTTTTCAATATCTCGAGAAGAAATCATTTGTTTGTACTGAAAAGTTCAGGATGATTTATTCTTTGTAAAATCTGATTACGGACAAAGTTTCAGGTTGAAATTTTTTCATTCGATTTTTTTCTTTAGCAGCGGATCGCAAGGTCGAAAGTTCAGTACAATAGTCATAATTTAGAAAAATCCATAGTTGAGTAGAAAACTTAGTTTATTCCTTCAAATAGATAGTAACGGATGACTACGTAGAATTGAACAGACTGACAAAAGAAGATCTCTACATACAGATTGAGTCATGAATATATTTAAAATAAAAAAATTTAAACGCCGTAGATTTTGAACGCTTCGGTAAAACATAAAGCATAAGTATGTACATCAAAGAACTGCATAAATGTAAGTTCATCGAAAATAATATCTTTTCCATTTTGAATGACAGGATTTATAAGAGGACATACTTCTGATCAAGATTCTACTTCTTTATTGACATCATTTGTATTACACCATCTTGAAGTATTTGTTAACTGTTTGCTTGTGAATAGAAATTTTGAATCTTTCTTTATTATCGAAATATGTGAGCAGAATTTATTAGTTTTGTCTAATTTAAAGTCCCATGAGGAAGAATACTTTATCTTCCCTTGCAAGGCCGTCGTTACTTTTATCCTCATCAAAATAGAAACATATTTTGTTGTTGTACTCGTCTACTAGTACGTTAAATATATAGAATTTCAACAATTGCGATGGAAATATTTTTCTTTTCGCAGATGTGATAAGAAGTTCTTTGCTGTATTCATTCATTTTGACGCTCTACAATATGACAATGTACGAAGTATATTTTTCATCAATTAGAACACTCACATCTTGTAATCCGGCTTTCAAATTTTTGTCCCAAAGATTTTCTATTATGAATATTATTTTTCATGTTTCCTTCTGTCATTATATATAGATTATAATCAAACGTTGATGTTGCACATGTGGTGTTTTCGTTGGTGGATATTACCCTTTATATTTGGACAACTTAATATATACTATGCAAGAGCAGCTTGGCCACTTCCAAATATGTCGAACATTCAATTATTAGGTCTTTTTGCAGACACTGCAAATACATCTAAATCTACCGAATTCTCTGTTCATTCTTGTGCGATGTTTAAAGCCGCATTAGTTCTTTCACAACAATATAATATAAAAATTGATGGAGAATTCATTGGATGGCAAGCAGCACAAACTGGTGGGAATGCTATAGGTGCTCTGAGAAGTACATGTCAAGCCGTAATCACTGCAAATGTTATTGGCATTGTTGGACCAGCATATTCTAGAGAAGCTAGTATTATTGCTGCTTTTGCTCATTCAGATAATATTCCTGCAATATCATATGCTGCAACTGAACCTGATTTATCCGATCGAAATGTATATCCTAACTTTTATCGCACAGTTACTTCTGATGCTGCTGTTACATTACCAATTGTAAAATTATTTACTCGATATAATTGGACATCTTGCATAATTATTTATCAAAATGATTAATTTGGATCAGGTGGCACAGAAGTAATAAGTAATGCATTTAGTGAGAACAATTTGATAATTAGTAAATTAGTAGTATTTGATATTGCGACACAACATATTCGAGGTGACTTAAAAGATATTTTATCCACAACTTCAACACGGATTATCGTAGTATGGGCTGATGATTATCATACATCATTAATTTTACAAATTGCACTTAATTTTGATATACTTGGTCCATATTTCACATGGATATTAAGTTCAACAGTTTCGTTTAATTCTTTCAATCAAACAATGTATACTAAATTAATTGGAATGCTTATTTTAGAACCAATAATAGGAAGTGTTGTTAATGCACCATTCAATACAACATTATTAAATGCAGCTTATCAAATATGGGAACAATATGAACCTGAAACATTTCCTGGATCAACAAAAGTAAATTATTACGCATTATTTGCATTTGATGCAACTTGGACATTGATACAATCATTACAACAATTTTGTTCAACGTATACAAATAGTTCTTCTCCATGTATATCAATTGTTAACAATTCATTCTGTTTCGATCGTCATCTTCTTAATGCTACTTCATTTCTCAATACGATTAGTACTACAGAATTTGTTGGTGTATCTGGTCCAGTAAAATTTAGTGACAATGTGACAGATAGAATAGATGGAATTTATTATATTATACGAAATGTTCAGCCTTCTACGAATAATTTAGAATTGGTGCCAGTATTGCAATGGTCTCATTCTGATAATTGGAAAACATATACACAAAGTGATGTCATCATATGGCCTGGTAATACATTAGTACCTCCTACTGGATTTGCTCGACTTGAAGGAATAAACTTACGAATTCGTATTATTGAATCAATGCCATTTATAATACGAACAGATATCATTGAACAAAATCAAACAAAGTTAAGTGGTTATGTACCCGATCTTATTAATCTTTTACAAACTAGGATGGGATTTATTCCTTATATTATATATCCATCAGCAAATCAGACTTATGATGGATTAATTAAAGCAGTGGCAACAAGTATTTGTGATGTGGCAATTGGTGATATTACTGTTACTGCTAAGCGAAGAGAAATAGTTGATTTTTCAACTTCAATATTTGAAAATTCTCTACGAATTATTGTTCGACAAACAAAAACTGTTCATATTGATCTTCTTTCCTATTTAAGACCATTCTCACTTAATCTATGGTTGATACTCTTGATTTGCCTTGTTTATGCTGCTGTTTTACTTTGTATATTAGAACGACCGAATAATGAAGCGTTGCAAAACAGATCAATAATATCATCTAGTGGAATGAGTATGTGGTATTCTATTGGTACTATTATGGGATATGGTGCAGATTTTCATGTTCAAACAGCTGCTGGACGATTATTAACTATAGGTTTATATCTCTTAAGCTTGGTATTAGTGGAAACATATACTGCCAATTTAGCATCTGATTTAACAATATCAAAATCAAAGGATAGTATTTCTGGCATTGATGATATCAAAAATGGAAAGATATCATTTAGTCGTATTGGTATTCTTGTAGAATCATCAGTGGAAGATTATTATTTACGTGAAATTTCTGAAGGTGTTCGTAATTATTATCCAATGAAAACACAAAATGAATTGTTTAACAGTTTATTAAATAATTTAATTGATGCATCGATTTCGGATATTAGTGCTATAGAATATTATACTAATAATGTATATTGTAATTTAACATTTGTCGGAAAAGATTTTGCTCCGAGTTCATATGGTATTGCTTATCCTAAACAATGGTTGTATGGAAAAGATTTAGATGTCATTATATTATCATTAAGAGAATCAGGTGTTCTTGATGATTTAAAAAAGAAATGGTTTGATAAAAATGTTTGTCAAGACTCATCTTCATCTTATGTATCTACTAGTATCAACATGGAGCAAATGAGTGGTTTATTTGTTACTTTTGGTCTTATCAGTATTCTATCGTTAGTATTATTTATATCGAAAAAAATAATTTTCTATATAAGATTATCTAACAAGATCAGTACGTTGAAAGAATTCTTTAATTCAACAGCAAGTCAATGAAACAACAGATCCAATGAAAATTTTGTCTAAATGTACATAAAATTCTCAAGTGTCTTTGCTCTATACTACAAAACTACAATTGCAAAACTATCTTTATCAGAATTACTTGCAAATCATTTTTTCGCTTTTAAAATTCATTATAATAATTAATAAAAGATAAGAAAAATTTCTAAAAAATGTATTTTCATATAATTTGTGTCGTTGATAACTAAAGACTAGAACTCTACTCGAGGGTGAGTATGGATGCAGTTCTCCTTTGCAAGAAAGCGACACGCATATACCCATACCCTCTAAAAGATTTCTTCAGAAAGTGAATTAATCATCGAAACGATACAAAAAAGAAAGATACTGATTTCTTTATCCGTTTACACATTCATTGTAAATATATAGAAATCAAATGAAAGAATTAAAGATTATATTCAACGAACTTACCTTCTTGCATAAATTGTATCAATGGCGAAGAATTCAAATGATGAACAGTTTTCATGAACGAATTCTAAAAAAACAAAAAGATATTGAAAGAATATTATTAAATTTTTTTGGAAAATAGATCATATCAATAAAAATAGAGCAAACAAAAATTCAACTTGAATTAACAATATGCTTTTCGACTGAGACTATGTTCATTTAATGAGTAAGAGAAAATGTTTAGAATGATTTGGATTTCATTGTTTTTTAACCGAAAACTGTAGTCCTACTCAGGTGACATACAAAATCGATGTTCGAATTCAAATTTTGCATGACTCGTTAAGAATTTTGTTCCCGCTAAGTTTCAAGTCGAAATTCTATTTTTCAGATGACCTGAGAAGGACCACATTCTTTTATACTGAAACATCCAGTAAAATTTCTATTTATGGACAACGAAGGTTCGAAACGAGAACAATTCGTCAATCAACTTTTCATATTCTCATCTGACGTATGTTCGTTGATCAGTGGAGAAATTCCTCATAGAATTTTATTCAAAAATTTGATCGTATCTTTTTAATATTTGAACTAAAAAGGCAAGAAAATTTTGATGATGTGTTGAATAATGTTCGGTGATCAACTGTATTGAGGAATTATATGGAACATTTAATTATTTCCTCCTTTCACAGATTGTGAGTGTCCAAAATGAAAAAAAAGAAAGTTTTACGATGGCTTAACTTTAAGCCTTTTTGGTTGGGTGGGTGTGGGTGTGAGTATGAGTGCTGGATTTGGATATCAATCTTGTGATCACTCACATCAATACCCACACCAAAATCTTCGACATTTAACTGTTCAAGTTGATCGAATACCTAACAATCAACAATTTCCATTTGTAATCCAATCGATGTCGTCATTGAAACTCATAGTCAATCAGTTGACTAATGGAGCGATTAATTTACTCAAAAATATGTCTAATTTAACTCTTTTAACTCTTCAAACTAGAAAGCATAATATGAATGGTCATTGATTAGAACAATTTATTATTGATTATTTACCAAAATTGAAAACATTTCAATTTTTGATGTTGATACAGGAGAAGAATTGAATGAAATTATCGATTCTTGTCCGACTTTATTTTGGCTCATTCATCATCAATGGTTTGTACGATGCTACTTTAACTTAACAAGGAACTACATCACAGTTCTTTTTTTTTTTACTTTACCATATCCTCTCTCATCCTTCAATTACGATATATGGGAATCAACTCCTGTTACAATATCAACATATCTCAATTAAAATGATTATTTGTGTTATAATCATGCTACTAAATTGATATGTTCGGATTTGTCATTTAATGATTGGTTATTATCTCATATTCGTTTTCAGAATATTCACAATCTTGAAGTGTCAATTTCTTATTCGGATCTATTGTTGTCCATACTTTCACGAATGGATCGATTGACTTCTCTCCATGTAAGAAGTAATTCAAACGTCAATGATAAAAATTGTTTTGTTACAATTAAATGATTTAATTAATAAAGCACCTTGTCTTCATTCACTAATTATTAATAATTGGAATCCATCGGCTATTCAAGATTTACCATGACATATTATCAGTAATTCAATTCGTCGACTTGATTTACAGAATGGACATTGTCTAAAACGTGATCGGTGCTTCAATAGTGAACAGTGTGCAGCATTTCTTCGTTCATCATGGGCCAAACAATGCGAAATTCTTGAAATTGTTGTTAATGATCAATCGATGATAGATGATCTAGTCAATGATATAACCAATTTAAAAGCTTTAAAAGTGATGTTACAACCCGGTCGGTGGGATGATCATTTTCCGAGCAGAGAAGAAATGATTAGATGGATGGCATCGCAATATTCACGAACTTTCGCCAAGAACATAATTGATACTGAAACTATGCGATTTTGGATTTGCTGATAAACTATGTAAATGTAAATGAACTAAAATTGTTTTACTTATATATATATATTTGAACTTGAAATTATGAATAAAATTTTGATTGAAATTGATTATTTTCAAATTAGATGAAGCATGATCGGTTATAATGAATAGTTTCATTTTCCAATGCTTTACATATGATAATTATTTAATTTCTGTTTTAGAAATTATGTGGTGTTTTAACGATTAAAATGTATTGGAAATATTCATCATTAATGTATTTTCAATAAATGAAACTAAAAAAGCTTTTTAAGCCATATCCTCCTGTGTAGAATACGATAGATCTCGAGAGAGAAAATGAATATCAATATGAGAAAAATAATAAAAAAGCGGTCATGGGGGTGACCAATGGGGGGATTCCGTGGTAGTGATAACCCATTAGCCTTCGGACCGCATTGTGTTTCTGTATAAATCTCCTACTTGAAGAGTAAATCATTTGATGTTGTGCAATTACATTCGAAACACACGAGAAGAGAATCAATGTTTAGCAAAGGTTTGTCATTGCGAAGGCTGCTTGCTGATTTAAATGATTTCACTTCTCTGTCAAGAATTATGTACTGTTTTATTAATTGAAATATAATGAGACAATGTATCATTAATACATTTTCAATAAGGGAAACTAAAAACAAAAAGTTTTTGAGCCACATCTTCCTATGAAGAATACAATAGATCTCTCAAGAGGAAACGAATAAAAAAATGAATATAGGTATGAGAAAGTAATAAAAAAAACGGTCATGAGGGTGACCAATGGAAGGGATTCAATTGTAATGATAACCCATTAGCCTTCGGACCGCTTTTTATTTCTGTATAAAACTGCTACTTGAAGAGTATATCATTTGATTTGGTGCAATTACATCCTCACAAAATGATAAAGAAAAAAGAACTCCAATCTTGTGAAATATTGACACGTGGTTAAAGTTTTGAATTGAGTGGCTTTATTTCTCTACTAAAGTGTAGTTGTTAAATGATTGATTACAATAGAGAGCACATGTTTTAGTATGGCAACTGATGCATCTTACCACCATAGTAACTCGATACTTCTCTGAAAAAAGTTTCCTCAACATTTTCCTACAATATTCATAGGTTTCAAGAAAATTAAAAGAAAAGACTGATAAGTCTGATTCTTAAATAGTAGATATAATTGTCGATAGTTTTCGCGTTTCAATAATTCTCGAGAAAAGAGATTGTTTTATCTCATACAAAAAGTTTGACCATCTGAAAAAATGTAATGTTTTTCTTATATGTAGTTGTGTGTCACACTGTCGAATATATCAAATAGCTTACCAAGGTAAACGATTGTTTCATTTTGCTACAAATATTCTTGAGTTAAACGTTAATCTGATTTATAAGTCGAAAATATGTGATAGAAAAACAATGTACAGCGATTCCAATAATGTCTTGAGTATCAATTTTATTAAAAATTAGGCAAATTACAAGAAATAAGGTTCGTGATCTGTTACATCACAACGTAGTACTGGTGATATGTTTGAGGGAAAGTCTCATCCTGCGCACAACTGTATATTTAACAACCATTGTTGTCGAATACCAAGGACGAAAATAATTAACTTCCATGATAACAATTGATTCCAATGATATCTGTTTTTTTTCTTTTGAATCTATATTCATGCATTAGCCATTTCTATAAACTCGAAGAGATTAAGAGGACACAGACGAACTTTTATCACAACGTCAGTTGATTACCACTAAAACCAATTTTCATCAAGCATATCCACATTTAAAATTTCAGATCAATTTTTCCGGACATTTTCAACTTAAAATTTTCTTTGTATTTTTTAATTTGTCAAGCCGAAAATCCTTATAAGTAAGTAGATATGTAAACTGAAGGGCCAAGAGGTGTTAATAGTCCTAAGTTCTCAATGATTAAGGTGTGAATGACAATTCAGAATATGTATGCATCAAAAAAATTGAGCAGGACATCCACACCCTCAAGTTACAATGTTTTTTTTTCCCTCAAACTCTACTCTTTTTACCTTTTCTTCTGTTCTTTTTTTTTACATCAACGAAATCATCTGTGTAGTGAGAAGCAAAATGAATGTGACATGTCGAGCTCACGTGTATGATTGCTACTTCCTTTCGTTTCTATATTTACTTCTATTTGATTAGTCACAATGTTGGCAAAATCCAAGAGAAGATATCATGCAAAAATATAACATAAGATTACGAAAAAAGTTGGAAGTGCTTTTACGAAGCATATTTTGGCACCCTCAAGTAAGAATTTAAAAAAATTACAATTGCTGCTTATATCTGAGAATCAAAATTTTTATTTACTGTCTTTATTGAGCAAATTCATAATACTAAATCTGACAAATATGTAACCCCATGAATTGTTACAGCTGTCGTATACGATGTTATAGTTCTATGAAATTCGAATAGATTCGAGACAAAATCTTCTGATTCGATATGACTTCGATATATTGCTAGACTGTAACGAAATTCATATGAAAAACCTATGATCAGATGATATAGAATATGAATATTTACTTGCTTTGTCGAAACTAATTGAGTCAGTGTTCTTCATTGTATTTGACATACTGATTGAAAACTTTCGAAACTCCCGATGACATTTCCTTCTCCACATATCTGTAAGCTTCAAGTAACTAAGGTAGTATTAAGAGTTTTGTATATTAAACAATCAATCATAAACTTTTATGTATCATCCGATATTTAAACAAAAGAAAACTAAGGTTGCATTTTTTAATTATCTTCTTCTTTTGTTTAGAATTACTTCCAATAAAAAGAAAAAAGAAGTTTATTGTTACATGCTTTATTCTATCTGAAAAAAATAATGTCTAATGTATATCTTCTTGATCTTCCAGTCGAACTATTTTATCACATATTCGACTATCTTGTAGTCCAGACAATATCTTCAGTTCGACTAGTATGCCAACAACTGTATTCGATTACGAACACTTACGATCGATATCATCTATATATTAGCTCTCACTCAAAGCTTCTATGGAAATTGCCCATTCGATGGATTTCACCAGAGAGTATTGTGTCATTAAGATTTGATGTTCCTGCACGCAGAAACTATTACTTCTGGTCTACTCGTACAGAACCCGAAGAGAATCTAATCCATCTATTCTTATCATCTTTCGCTGGTCATCGATTTACTCGGCTTCATTCATTAATCATCAATGACGTGTATGATAACGACGTAGACTTTCTTGCCCAGAATTTGTATACTAATTCTATAGAATCACTCTTGATCAATCTGCGTGATAACAACATAAGAAAAACAATAATTTTTATTAATGCAGTTCTCAGTACGAATGTTATTCGAAAATTGTCTTTCAATAAGTCCGAAGACATAATAAATAACATTCTATGGCCAGTTCATTGCAGTTTACAACATTTGATACTCAATATGTGCAGATATGATCAATATGTCACCATTCTTAACAATTTGCCTAATTTAAAGATATTTTCAATAGGTGAATTGATCAATTCGAGTTTTACTCGTTTTACTGCTTTGCTTGCCGATAAACATTCCTCATTATTAAAATCTTTAACAATTAGTAATTGTAATTTACCTATGGAACATATAGAATCATTATTATCACAAACACCGGCACTTATTTATCTCAAATTAGTATCGCATCAACGCACATTCGACACTGTTTTTGATGGCTACAATTGGGAACAATTCATTCTTAATAAGTTATCTCAACTCAATCAATTTGAATATTTCTTTTCTTTTACTGACAAAACAAACGAATATATGAAAGTTCTTAATCATCTTCTTGCTTCATTTCAAACTCCATTTTGGTTACAGAAGAAACGCTGGTTTACTACTTGTAGTTACGTATTTGAATCGCAAATGTTTGAACTTCACACCACTACAATTAAGGTAACTGATTCGCATAATTTAATCAGAATTCAAAAGTTAGCCGAAAGCGATACATATCGTCTTGTTGAACAATCTTCTTACCATGGTTGGACAAAGGTATGTGTTCTAATATCGTTGACATTCACAGATAAGCGCAAAAGTAGTTTTACGAATCATTGATAAGAGTTATTGGCCGATAAAATCATGCTTGTTATGTGTTAAATTTCTAATATTCACAAATGAAGTACCAGTATCTTCCATTGTTTGATATATCTAGGTCTTTTCATTCATATCAAAGTTAGAGGAGTAGAATCCTATAGCTATTTTCTTCATTTTCTACGGAAATGTCTCTATGCATTAAATTTTAAGCCTAGCTGTTAAGATTTGTAATGAAGACGACTTGCTGAAAGTGTCAATGCTTGCATTTATTATTTTCTTCTAAAACAATTATGAATTTTCAAAATCAAGGAAATTATGCTACTCAATCGTTTGATGGCCACAAAAATATCTGAGGCATCTTCATTTCATATAGTTACTGTATTCTCAATTTATAAATCAATCAAAATTTTTCAGTCTATAACTCATTTATTGAAATGGTGAACATTAAACTCATCCAATTCTAATATCTTTTTCAATAGACATCCTCTACCATAAATCTTAGTAACAAAGCCATTGACGACACCACTGCTAAATTTATATCGTTTGCACTACAACATGACAAGGTAAGATATTCTTTTTTTATTTTCATTCTCTTCAATTGTTCTTTCATTATGCTTAATGGAACTTTATTAATTTGAGACAAGCTAAAATTCTTAGTTCTGTGATCTATGACTTGTTCGACGGCTCGAAGACAAGGGAAAAACGCGTACTTTTGTACTTGGCACTTCCTCGTACGTTTCTGTACTCCTTTGTACTTCTCGATACTTCTTAGTACTTCTCTGTACTTCTGAAGTGTAGAAGTACGCTTTTTCCCCCTTGCTCGAAGGTCACATATCAATTTTTGTACTACAAAAAGCATAATGATTTTTGATTACAACAAAATATTAAGGAATTTTAACAACATAGACTGTCAGAATATTAAATCTAGCTGGAAATCAAATTGGAGATGATGGTGCAACATATCTTGCAACTACTTTATTGAACAATACGGTAAGCTTTTATGCTAAAAGGTTTTTTTTGTATGTTGTCCTATGCTTCAAAAGACACTCGTAGAACTGAATCTTCGGAACAATCGGATTGGAATGATTGGTGCACAATATTTCTTTAAGTTACAGAAAAATAATACCGTATATTTGTTTTACAACTTTTCTGTGACTTTCTGTTATTTTATTGAATTTTAAGACATTAAAAAAGCTTCGGCTGAATGAAAATGCTAATAGTTTCTGTACGATTGTTGAGATTGCTCATAGAATAAGGCACAATAAGGTAGTGAATTATCTTTCTACTTTGATTTATATGCTTTTTGTATCATATTCTACAGACACTAAATTCACTAAATCTTGCAAAACATCAGATAAGTGATCAAGAAGTACAATGTCTGGCTGAAGCACTGAAAACTAATAATGTATTGGGATGAGATCAGTTGTTTTTCGGAAAATATTATGTTTTACATCTTTAGACGCTGGCTTCACTTGATCTCAGAAATAATAATCTAAGTGATGTCGGCATAGAACTGATAGCTGATGCATTACGAAACAACACCGTAATGAATAGTCTTCCGTGGTTTTGTAGTGTATCTTGCTATTTATTTGTTTATAGACACTCTTAAGTATTTATTTAAGTGGAAATCCTAGTTGTCTCTGCGACGCAGTCACAACAATGCAACGCATCAAATGTGACATGGTAAATTAAAACCTCTGTTCAGTTTTTGCATTCAAAAAAGTAATATATTTTCTCTAAAAGTCACTGACCAACCTGAAAATTCAAGGATATCTGATTGGTGATAGAGGTGTACAATGTTTGACTGATGTTTTCCAATGTAATAAGGTAATTATTACGTTTCTTGATACGTAGTATATTTCTGTTCTTTTTACAGAACATCATTACAGTAAATCTCGACAATAATGAAATTAGTGATGATGGAGTTAAATATCTCGTTGATATCTTGGAAAACAACATGGTCAGTATTATATTGAGAGTAATTTTTTTTCTATCTATATTTTGTGATAAGACACTCACTACATTGAGTCTTAGCTACAATCGAATTCGTGACGATGGAGTGAAGTATCTTGTCGATGCTGTTCAAAACAATACGGTATGTCATGCCATCGCTCGTCTCTTTTTATTACATTTTTCAATACAAAACATCAATCACAATATCATTGAACAATCTTGGTGTGAATGCAAAGTCATAGTTCATCACTTTTTAATATTGACGAAAGGACATGAAATATATCTGCCGCATCAATAATCAGTTGAATCTATCTGTAGAGTTTTTGTCCTTTCACAGACACTTACCACACTTGATCTGGAAGGAAACCGAATTGAAGACAGAGGAGCCAAATATCTTGCGGATTTGCTACAAAACAATAAGGTTTATTGTCATTTTAATTTCTACTATGTAGAACTAACTTGAAAGTCAATATTTTAATTAATCTAGACGCTTATCATATTGAATCTGCAGAAAAATCATATTGGTGACATCGGTGCACAACATTTTCGTGAAGCATTGCAAATAAACAAAGTATAAGATAATGTTAAAGATATTTTTTTGTATCTTGTAATCTTATTCAGACGCTTGTGAAGTTCACTCTAAAGAACAATCAAAGTAGTTTATGTGCAATGGTTCAAATGGAACATGAAATAGCACATGAAATGGTAGGATATGGTTTATTTTTTCCATTATACTTTGCTTTTTATTATGACATATTTTAGAAAAGCACTATATTTGATTGGACAGGTCATCAAATACGAAACGAACAATTAGAATACTTGAGTACTACGTTACAAACAAACTACGTTAGTCAATGTAAGATTTCTTCTGTACTTCACTTCTATTCTTAAATAGACAATAATCACATTAATCCTTGATGGAAATCATGTTGGAGATAATGGCATGAAATATCTCGCCAATGGTTTACTAAAGAATAAAGTAAATGAGGGATAATACTTCATTCGTGACTTGTTCCATATTTTACAATTAGACATTGCAAGAATTGAGTCTTCGAAAGAATCGAATTGGTGATGAAGGAGTGAAATATATCGCCGATGTTTTGAAAGAAAGCATAGTAAAAGTTATATTAATAGTAATTTTCTCGTATGTAAGATACTTATTTTCTTGTTAAGACACTTACTACATTAATTCTTTCCAATAATCTTATTGGTGATGATGGGGCAAAATATCTCGCTGATGCAATACAAAATAATAGTATGTAGTATTATTAATCATCTCTTTTATGTAGAAATTTCTCACTAAAATACATGAGTAATAATATTCACATTTCGTTCTTTAAAAGCGATTCAATTCATGTACTGACTCGAACTGAGTGATGAGCTTTGAATCGACCTTGAACATTTAGAGTAGTTAACGATTACATAGATTTATATTATTTAATAGAGTGAAATCTTGTTCTTTTAGCAACTCACTACATTAAATTTGGACAACAATCGAATTGGTGATGATGGAGCACAACATATCGCTACTGCTTTGAACATCAACACAGTATGTTATTTCACTAGGAAAGATTACTTCTGTACTATGGCTGTTCTTTTTCATCAGACGCTATGCAATATTATTCTCAGTAGCAATGCTACCCATTTCTGTATCGTAGTTGAAGTTTTGCATCAGCTACGACATGGAAAAGTAACCTGACTTTTTTTTCTTTTTCATTGGCATCATTATACTTTTTAGATGCTTAACTCGTTGAACCTTTCAAAGCATTCTATAAAAAATGAAGAAGTTCCATTTTTAGCTCAATCATTGATGAATAACAAGGTGACTTTTCCCTAGATTTAGTCTTCCGACACATTTATACTCATATTTCAGACAGTTGTCGAATTGAATCTTTCTTCAAATCAGATTGGAGAGAATGGTGCTCAACATTTGGCCAATGCTTTACGAAATAATACAGTATATGGAGTCTTCCTAATATCGACTTAGCCTCACGTGTTTTTTCTTTACGTAGACACTCTCTTTATTGAATTTGAACATGAACTCGATTGGATACAAAGGTTTACAATATCTTGTTGATTCTTTGATTATTAATAAAGTAAAATAAATTAGCATAATCATCGTGCTCAGATTAATATTAATTATTAGACTCTAACTATTCTGAAACTTCGAGAAAATAAAATCACAGATGAAGGAACCTACTGTTTAATAGACTTACTATTTAACAATAATGTACGACAGTCTTTACGATCGTCATTCTAATGTCTGCTTTCTTTGCTATTTTGTAGACTCTTACCGAATTAGATTTGTCTTTCAATAAAATCACAAATCATGGTGCAGATAATTTAGCATGCGGTTTACAACAGAATAAAGTAAACTATTTTCTCATATGGTTTCTCTTATACTTCTCAGAAAATTTCGAAGTCTTTTTCACTTTGAAATAAGTAGATAAATCTTGCTTCACATTATTCGATTATCTTTAAGATCATATTCATATAATGGCATCTTGAATTTTTCACATAGGCACTTACTGTGTTGAATCTTTCTGGAAATCAAATTGGAGATACAGGTGTTCAAAAGTTAGCAGATATTCTGCAAGTTAATAAAGTAAAAATTTCTTAATTCGATATTTACATCGCTATCATCTATTTTGGTTGTAGACATTGATCAGTTTACAACTTATACAGAATCAAATCAGCAAACAAATTCAACAAGAATTGAATTCAAAAGACTCCAGAATTGCAATAAAATGATATTATGTTTCCATTGAGTTGCATTATTATTAGTCAAGAAATTTTCTCTGTTTCACATCATTAATATGAATAAACAAGAATAATACTCGTATTGCCTGATTGGCCATCAGATATCGATCTCATAGGCTGAATATTGCATCTCGTAATATTTTCCAGCGGTCATAGTTAGCGAGAACTTTTAACCTCTGTTTTGAGTTGTTCAAGTCTCGATGGTGAGGGTGGGTGATTAGTATTATAAGAAAATTACGTTCAACTAATATTAAATTTGCAATTACGAATATAGATTGGGTAACATCTTACAATCGCAAACATTTTAGTAATTGTATTACACTCAAATAAAAATATCGGAAATATCGGAAAAGATTTATTCTTGGATATAAAGATCAAGTAACACCCTATTTTTTGGTCGAAAGTACCACTATAGGTGTAAAACATGCTGGTTAGCAGTCATTTGAAGACCGCGACTTTCGGTGAAAAGAAGAATCACATTCAAATTACTCACACCTGAGAATAAGACATGATGATAGTTTTTGTAGAAGGAAGAAGAGCTATTGATTAAATGTTAAGAATCAATAATACAATATTTGTCACATTGTAGCCCGTTTATTAAAATAACGTTGGGAAGGTGTGAGTGCGTGATAACTCTTCATCTACACCCACACCTTCCTCAAGTTTATTTAAATTGATTTTCTAGAAATGTATCGATTTATTGATTGAAAAAGAGTATCTTGAATGAGATACCAATAACAAGGAAACGTTACGTTATAAGGCTTAAAGGATGGACTTTTCATCAATTATTTAGAATATTATTTTCATTCTTAATTATAATGAGTGCCTCATTGCTAGCTGTTATATAACCTATATTTTCATCTATTTTTCAGAAAATAATAAAAATAACGGAATACAATATACGGTCCATATGATTGTTATGTCTTGTTTAATCTTGAGTACTGTGCAGATTTTGATGAATTCATACAAATGAAAATAAACTATATAGATGTCGTTATGTATATTCACTCATATGTGTACGACTCAATCAGAAAATGGAAAGATTATACTTCCTCAATTTTGCATGCGCAGATTTTGAGTGAAAATACACTATATAATTGAGTCATATGACAGAAAGAGAAAAAGTCAAAAATAGAGTCGATCAACATCAGTGCAGATTGTTGTGGAAGCTTTTAAACGTATTCTTCAATTACTCATTCCTTGACGCATGACAATAGGCTTTATCTAAACAATTAGTTGATTTTTTCAACTTTCGTACAAATAAATATTCAGCTGTTTGTGCAGTGCTGATTGTATTTCAAAATGGTCGTAGGAGCAAATCTCGAAGCGTACCCTCAATATACAACTGTTCTGATAGCATCGTCGTCTGGTGAACATGAGCAGTTAGAATCTGGCTACAGTTCTTCGATGGCTACATCAAACCCAGAGAGTCTTCCAAAGGTAAAACGATCAACAACTGGACAACAATCTAAGCATGTCGAAACACAATCAAGAGCTTCAGTTAGCACTCGGCAATCAATCTCAGCACATCATCAAGTAAAACAGCCAGTGGATCCAATCGTTAGATATCGTAGTCAAAACGCAACCTATTCCTTAATATCAATGGATATGATGATATCAAAACAATTCAAAACAATTGAAACGGTAAGTGATGAATTCTTTCAGAACAGAATCGAATCCAATACTAAATTTAATGTGAAATGGAAAACGAACTTTTCAATATGTTTTTTTTAGAATACTTCAATTAATCACAGCCGTTGTTTACGTACTCCATCCAAATATCAAGAAGAGAGTACAGATTATTCTGATGATTGGGAAACTGATTATTCAGACGATTTTACATCAGATAGCGAAAATAGTTGGAAGCCCATCCCGAAGAAAGCCTCTGAATTCGTAAATGTATCAACACAATAAGAATGTCGAATTGAAGGCATTAAAAATAAGAAAGAAGACCCAATATACAAAAATCTATCCACACAGAAAGATTCTAAAGATCATTTAAAAACGAATTCGTCGAGTGATACTTTAAGTTTAATACCATTGGATTCGAACGCATTTGAACCTGCATTCTGTCGACAACGTCAGGCAGCCATTGATAATATGGATTATCGAAGAGTAGTGAAGAGTTGGAAAGCGAAAAATGCTCGTGACACAATCAAGCTCATACTCGAATTATCATCTAGCAAGAGTGTTATCGATCGAGCCTGGATTGTATTCTATTGGGTTTCGCAGAATATTGAATATGATGTCGATGCATACTTCAGTGGTAATATTCGCCATCAAAGCACAGATGATCTATTTAGAAGTGGAAAAGGAGTTTGCGATGCCTTTGGTACAATTTTCGAGACTCTTTGCAATGGAGTCGGATTAGAATGCAAGAAAATCAGTGGATATGCCAAAGGATATGGGTTTCAAATCGAAAAACCAACTTTCAATCGAGTGGATCATGCTTGGAATGCCGTTCGTCTTGATGGGCACTGGTATCTGGTTGACTCGACGTGGGGTGAAGGACATATAGATAATAGAAATCAAAATGTCAGAAAACTATGTTCATATTATTTTCTCGTACGTCCAGAGCAGCTGATCTATACACATTTGCCTGAAAATCCACAGTGGCAATTATTGAAATCACCTATTTCAATGAAGAATTTTGTTTGCCTACCACATGTTTATCCAGAATATTTTGAGCTTGGCCTTCAGATGGTGTTCCCATACCAGTCTAGTATGGCACTATTCGACTCGAGTCAAGGACTTGCTGAAGTACTTATACGAGCTTCAGATAGTGTAGATTTCACTACAAGCATGCGACGGAGAGGACATGAAGCAAACAAAACAACTAGTCTCGTCCAATATGATGCCGATCGCCAGTTTTGGCAATGTCGTTTTGTACCTCAAACAGGTGGTTTTCATACATTGACTATCTATGCTAGGAAAGTAAAGCAAATGACAACTCAAAGTTCGACAGATGACAATACCTATCCATGTGTGGCCGAATTGGGTTTAGAAGTTCCAACTACTTTCAGTGGAACAAAGACTTTTCCAATAACGTATTCTACATTCAGTGTACACAAATGTCAAATCTTACAACCTCTGGATGGTAGTCTAAAGGCAGGCTCGAAGCAAACGATACATTGTCGTATTCCTGGTGCTTATTGTGCTCGACTTTTGGTTGATGGAAAATGGCTTCCTGAAATCATTCTCAAAAATGATATATTCAAGACAGAATTTACTGTTCCTAAACGAGAGGTCATGGTATATGTCAAATTCGCTAATAAAAAGAACATTTCAAGTTACGATGGACTGATCAAATATTCAGTTCATTAAAGTCTATGTATGTATTAAGATTGTTGAACGATACATTAAATCAATTTTTAAGTACTTCTATTAAAATTTCCCAATCGATATTTTGGACAAATCTTTATATGTATTTAAACTTTTCTTTGCTGGATTACCTATTTACTACAGTTAAATTATGTGATTAAAAAAGCGTCAGTTTCCTCATGTTGATACTTCTTTCATAATCATGTCAAGTTTTTCACAGAAAAAATCAGCATTTTCTTTGGAAAAACATATTGGTCTAAATAGAATGCACCACTTAATATTTTCGATAAACTATGAAAAAGCAAGAAATAGAGACTTACGGTGGGTGTGGGTGGGGTGGATGTGGATGTGGCTGTGGCTGTGGGTGGGCAAAAAGTACGAATAAGACCACATCCACACCAACACACTCACAACCCACCCCACACCCCACACCCACACCCACACTCACACTCACCCTCACACTCCAAATCCGCACGAAGGAGGTTGGTAAGAAGCTCTGTTCGTTGAATTGGTTTTTTCCTGATTTGTGAAAAAGTAAAATTTTGTTATTGAGGCTTTAAGAAAAGTTCTCAGTAACCTTGTCCGTATGGACGCAAAATTTTCTAACTGTAATGACTTTCAGAATATTCTATATGTACATGTAGATAAATACCGATACTTCTATCATTTAGATTTTGACAATAGTTCATGTATCTGAGTTGTGATCTTCAGCCTATTTCTAACTAAAATGTTTGTATGTATCGGAAAAATATCAACCAGACCGATTAGACTGATTGAGCAGAGCTTTGTAGGAAACATCCAGATCGAAAAATCAGATGTAAGATCTTCAGATCAGATCTCGAATATTGTATGATCCTCTAATATCAGAAGAAATCGTACGCAAAAGTTACATCGAGTCTTGACATGCGATTCTTCCGAGATCATATTATTTGTACGATTTTAAAAGCATCATGTGCTAAGACTTAATGTAAGTTTTGTGGACACAAAGATTTTCTGTTTGGTGTTATAAGTTCTGGTGAAATCAGATTTAAGTCTTATAAGAACTTACCTTCAGATTATTTGCTCTAGGTGATCGTGACTTGCGTGCAATGACTGATAAGTAAACTGAAAAAGCTATAGGTAGTTTATTGGCCCCATACATATCGTCCCTATGAAATAATTAGTCAAGGGCGGAGTGTAGGTGTGGATGTCCCTTGTTCTCTCACACTCACATCCATCCCATTTTCATGACCTTTGTTTTTCGTCAAAAACTTCGTCTTCAGTCTTG
>CAJNOL010003554.1:0-21684 GCA_905250125.1 Rotaria sordida
TTAATGTCTCCTTTATGGTGGAAGTCTGCGTCAGAGCTATAAATGTATAGTAAACGAACTCTTCATCTCAAATGAAAATAGCAAAGTATACAACACTGCAGCACTGCTATCAGTAACTTGAACATTTATCCTTCTTCTAGTAAACGGTAGCTCGAATATGTTCATCTACCAGTGAAACATTATGTGAGACTTAAGTCAAATGTGAGGGTATCGTTCTACCTTTACCTTACTTTATTCCCTTGACTGGAGGGAGGATGATACGAAAAAAATTCAAAAGAGTTTGTCTGTGGTCTTGTCGTCGGATCAAAGGTCAAAGATCAAAAAAACGTGAGAGGTGAAGTTTATTCAGGGGTAAATTCTGAAGTTTCACGAAAGATAATTGAGGTCGAGAAATCCGATTCCGAGATCGGATTTTCCATCCGGCCTTCCCATTGGCTAGAAAGTCGACCAATCAGAAATGAGTTTTTTTCTTCTAAGGTTTTTCTACCTTTTAATGAAATTTTACGTTAGGTTATCGAGAGCCAGGATTCAGAATCTGACATCGGATTTTGCACCCAGTCTTCCCATTGGCTAGGAAGCCGACCAATCAGAAATGATCTTTTTTTAAAGTTTTTTCTACCTTCTGATGAAACTTTACCATAGGTTATCGTAGGTCAGGATTCAGAATCTGAGACCAGATTTTGCACCCGACGTTTTCATTGGCTGAAAGGCCAACCAATCGGAAATGAGCTTTTTTTCATTGCTTTTTACGCATTTTAATAAAACTCCACTATAGATTATTGACGACCAGGATTCTAAATCTGTGATGGAATTTTGTATCCGCCCTTCCTATTGACTAGAAAGCCAACCAATTACAAGTCAACTTTTTTATTTTAACGCTTTTCGATCTTTCGTTAAAAGTTTGGAATAGATTATCGCTATCCTGGAATGTGAATATCAAGTCGGTTTTTCGATTTGAGCTTTCGTTAGTCAGAAATGGACCAATCAAAAAACGAGCTTTTTTACTCTCGACTCAAGGGATGGTGATATGAAATAAAATGAGTTTTTGATCTAGTAGTTATTGGGAGAGTAACCCATTCAAATGTATTAGCATGATTACAGATTGAATAATCGGAGTAACATCAAATATATATGAAGTTTTATGGGTCCGCCAATTCAGCCAATTAAATATTTTCAGTATTTGTCTATGAATCTGTCAAACTTTATTCGACTAGCAGTAATTTTATCTGTGTCTGTTTCTTTCTCTACTAGCTGGTGTGTTTAGGAAGGGTTGATGTGTAATTGGAACATTTACTGTGATACTAATGTGCAATCAGTGATTTTTTAGATGATTTGCGCTCGACCTTAGCTGATGAGTTGCATCAGATCAACTTTATTGTAAGTTGTCCTATCTAGATGTGTTTCTCGAAGTAAATATGTACCAGAGAAAAATATAAAAATTGCATTTACGCCAAACGCACTTAGGGTCCCACCAACATTCGCATCCACGCGGACAAGTATTTTTGAAATTCAAAGTCTAGTTGTGATCGATCCGACAATATCAGTATTCAAGTCTACTCTCATTATATCTTTTTCTGCCTAAATATTCACCTATTTGTATATTTTTTCAGGAGTTCTGACTCGTGTAATTTTTATAGTTACTATAACTCGAAGAAGCTAATATAAAAAAATATTTGTAGATGAGGTCACATCTTTTGTGGTAAATGGAAAATAACCAACTATTGTTTTAATGTGTTCAAATAATGGAGCGACTAGTCGTGAGTGGCGCCCCGGAGTCACCCCGAAGTACGACTAGTCACTGACATTGCAAGCACACATTAGATTCCCTTCAGAAACGATCTATGTAAAAGCTAGGTTTATTGAGAATACTTCACTAAGATTCTCTTAATCAGAAATTCTAATAAAACTTTGACTTTTCAGATAGACAATTAGATTGAAGAAATAAGGGATAGTTCATAGCAAAGTGCCGGTTTGGGACTGTCCATCAAGAATTCTCGTGTTATAAATCTAAGGATTTTGCGAAGTAAGAGCAGTCTGGAATTTGATAGGTTGTAAATCGAAGAGAATGATCTTATGGAAGAATAAAATTACACGTGGCAGTGACTAGCCGTGAGGGGCGCTCCTGAGGGGCGCTGACGAGCGACTAGCCGCTGCACTAAAAATTCTCGGAAGGAAGGTGTCAAGATGTTAGGATTCATGGGAGCAACGTCAACGGTCTAGATCTGATGGGTTTCAATATGCACCAGAAGTGGCAAATAACTGGGAAATATTTTGAAGTTAAATATGAAAACAGTTTTTCTGTACGGACACAATATCTGAATAATACATTGGATGGAAAGCATTACTCAAAGAATTTATATTCATTCTATCGGAAGCAGAATTGAATAAAATAAAATGAGTTTTTCTGTTGGTATGTGTACTTGTTGATTTAGAAACTGTAATTTCTTAACTATATTGTCAGCTAATACAGTATATGTTGGTTTTAGATTGTGTCTACACGTATGAAACAGAAGAAAATGATAATGAATAGCGCGACTTTTTCCGATTTCATAAAAATAGCTATGAATTAAGTGATCTTTTTGTCGTTGTCACGGAGTATTTTTGGCTATTCATGAAAGAAATGTAAAAGATAGGAGGGAATATGCTACCAAAATTGATCCTATTTGAAAGTTATAAGAAAATTCCGCTGATTTGTGCCTGTTTTCTCTATTATTCGAACAGACACCGGAGCCATTTTTTTGTACATAGATAGCTCTTAGTATGCCTTCAAAAATTGCAAAGACACGCAGATTGGAAATGCTTTGACAAGATCTTTCAAATTTCCAAGAGAGTGAAGCGATTTGCACCTTGAAATCCTATATATTTGGTATAGGAATACCATTGTGATTTTATTAATAGGTGTTGCCTAAGCATTCCAAATCTCCGTATCTTTGTAGCTTTTAAAAGCATAGTAAAAGCCATCTATGTACAAAGAATGACATCGGTGTCTTTTGAAATGATAGAGAAAAGGGATAAAAATTAGCTGGGTTTTCTTATAATTTTCAAATCGGACTGATTTTGCGAGCGTATCTATCACCGTTCTTTCATATAGTTAAATCTATGATCTGAAGCAATGTATGCATAGATAGACGAGAATCTTAAACTTGGATGTCGAAATAAATTGTAATGTATTATTATTATTATGAAAAAACCATCTTTTTAACCTTGTATGTGTTTTCAGGAGTTCTGACTCGTGGAATTTCTAGCTGCTATAACCCCAAGAAAGTAATATAAAAGATATATGTAAATGAGCTCATATCTTTTACGTTAAATAGACAATAAACAACTATTGATTAAGGGGGCCCCCGCTAAAAACAATTTTTTTCTGAACATCCAATCTTGATGAAATTTTCAGTGGAGGTGTATCTTGAGCTAGGCACCTTACAGTAAAAATCTCAGGTCGATACATTAAGTCTACGAAGAGCTAGCTTAAGGTTATGGGTCAAAATTTACGTTCCAGTGCGTCCCAAATTTCTCCGCCATTTTAAATACTATAAATTTCGGGTTGGTTTTAAAATGTAGCCCAGACATAGCGCTACAACTTAACAGGGCCCGATGTTTTGTTTTTTTCCTAGCTTGTGTTTCTAGAAGGCTTCTCTAGTGAAATACGGAAAACCCAGGGAGTGTAGGTTCGGAACGGTTAGTTTTCAATAAAAATTAAGAGCAAAATCAAAAAATCCGGCTCTGTTAAGTTGTAGCGCCATGTCTGGGCTACATTTTGACACCAAGCCCAGCTTTCTAGTATTTAAAATGGCAGAGAAATCTGGTACGCACGGAAATCCCAAAATCAAAAACTCTATTATGAGAAAAACGGAAAATAAGTTTCCACACTGAAAATCAAGACTTTTTCACTCATAAACTAATATTAAAAAAATCTTTGACTAATTTACCATAGATTAACGGTTAGAACGAATGTAATGAACGCACATAAAGATATACAAGAGATCTTTTTTGGTTTTTATATGGGTGTGGGTGTGGATATGAACGTGAGAGAAGGCATCCAGACCCTCAAGACTTTAAAAATCAAATTAAAAAAAATTTATTTTCTTCCATGGGAGGGTTCAGAAAAACCTACGCAATATCCTTAAAACTCATTAGAGAATCAATAAACTATAGTGCATTCAAAAGTAGACACTTAGCTCTATCTGACGAGCTATGAATCACAAAATTGATGGATCTGACCAAAATTGACATTTTTTTGGGGGGCGCTTGAGGACCCCCTCTTTCCCTCAAAAAAGTTAGTTTTCGCCAGAATGGTCAAGATTGAAATAAATGCATGGAAAGATAGTCTATCATTTGTTCTTTCATAAACGATAAAAACTTTGCTTCGATACCTCCTTTTTTCCAAAAAATTTTCAAAATTTTTGACAACCGTATTCGAAAAACCGCTGGTTTTTCCAAAAAATTCAAAAATCTTTTTCGTTTTTTCTCAAAATGGTGGTCGAACGACGCATCTTCACCGAAAGTCAACTATAACCCGATATAAAATCAAATCTTTTTTTTCTTATTTGAAAGAGCATCAAAAAGGCCAGTGCCTATGAGAGCCCTTTTTTTGATAAAGCTTTGTTATTATTATATTGATAAGCAACTTTATAATATGAGCGCCATTTTTTGAGAGGTTTTTCAGTGATTGAACTTGTAGGCCTTTTTTCCTCGGGAAGGATAAGAGTAAAAAAAAGAGCCCTCATAGGCACTGCATTCGGACATACTCTTTCGAACAAAAAAAACAATCAAGCATATTGAATGAATATCCACAGAGAATTTTTGGAGACATGATAAGCTATTCTTCGACCACTGTTTGGTTCGTATCTCACTTCTACATCAGGATATGAGGCTGAAAATTTTACCGCTAACGTCCTTTTACAGCCCCAACATATTCTCAAAGTTTAATGACATTTGGATGTTCCTAGGATGAGATCGATTTTTGAGGGAGGGGGCCCCTTAAGTGTACTGATGTAAAAGGAACGACGAGCCATGAGTGGCGTCCCGGAGGGGCGCCGACAAACGACTAGTCGCTCATATTACAAGCATATTGCAGACTTACTTCACAAAAGATCTGTGTAAAAGCTAGATTTTTTTGAGAATAGTCGCTGTCTAATTTTGAACGATTCCAATCACGTCACATTATACAGAAATCAATATCGATTTGTGCACTCCATATGAAATGAATATCATTGAATAACTATGAGTTTTTTTTGCTTGTTTGTTGTCACTCATCGTCTTATCTTTCAGTGAATGTTTTATTGTTGTTGTGTGCAGTCCTTCTCATAGAGTGCTTATTTGATAAGAAGTTTTAAAAAACGAAAATAAAGGAGGTAAACACAAACAGTAACGGAAGATAAGGGTTTGACACGCTGCAAAAGTAAGATACGAATCATTCAAAAAAAAAAGTCAACGCTGTGAGACACAGAAAATATTCTAATCAACAGCAACACATTATTCAAATTACGAAGAACTTGGTAACTTTATTAATTTAATTCTAGTAAGTAATTTCTTAGGAAGATTCGACATACAAAAGAAATTATATTGACTGTTATTCACTTTGCAGAAAGAAACTGCGAATATTTTACTTGTTTTCTCCCATTCTATTCATTAATTTTCAGTTATTAAAGACATAAGAACCCAGGACGAACAATCTGACAGTCGGATCCCGTCGGATCCTATCGGAAAAATTATCGGGTCCGACGAGAATTTGTCGGAAGATGTCGGATATCGGAAAGTGTCGGAAGTGGCCAGGATCCTGTCGAAACTCTGAGAATCCAACACCTTCCGACGAATCCCCATCGGATCCGATGGAGTGAGTTTGACCTGGGAAGGCAAAAATGAATATAATGCGCTGGTAACTTTAATAAGACTACGTATAAAGAGGACACGAACATAATGATAAAATTTGAATGTTGGTTAGAGTAACAGTGGAAAAGCTTCCAATCATAGCAAAATCCGTTACAGTCAGGTCAGGAAGCTTCGCTTCACTTACTGATATAACAAAGTTAGAGGACCCACCTTAACCACTCACAGTAATATGAAACATAAAGAGCCAATCATTTCAAGCCACAAGACAATGCGCAAATAATTGACGAACGGACTTTTTTCTCAACGACTATGAGTAAAAATCAGATCGAAAAACTTTGCGTCACATGTCGTGTTTCGAAGTCAGTATGCAATATTTCGCGCCCTTTATCAAATTGCCAGGGCGGCGGTGAAAACTTCAGGTTCACAGAGAAATTCATCGAAGCGACTCCATCAAGCTTCGGACGATAGCGAAATCTGTAAGAACGAATGCTAATAACTTCACCAAGTATGCGAATCTTTGAGAGTCATGGAGAAAAACTCCTGCTCTCACAAACGCTGATGATGGTAACGGTACAGGAGCCGCAATTATTCAGTTATTTACCCGGATATCAGCGAAAAGTCTTAAACGATACAGAAACTATGAGAATAACATCAACATATTTATACTCACATAGGTATCCGTAAGACAGCCGGTCAAAACACTTAGCCCACCAATCAATGTGTCTAGGTTAGAGCAAACAGCCTTGGACAGTATGAAATTAGGGTGTGGGTCTGGGATGTGTGGTTATGGGTATAGGTATGGGCATGGGTGTGAGTGTGAGTATGGGTGTGAGGTGTGGGATGTGGTACATGGGGTGTGGGGTATGGGTGTGGGTTCGGAGAAAATCCACAGCAACAGTCACACTCCACTCATACCCACGCCCACACGCACATCCGCACCCACACCCATCCCCTCTTTGAGAATCGTTGGGAATCTTTGAGAATCTTTGAGAATCTTTAGGAATCTTTGGGAATCTGTTGGAGCCTTAAACAAAAGTCTCAAGTTCTATTACAGGAAGTACCCTAGGGTCCTCAAGTCCTACTATAGGAAGGTGTCCTTGGGTCCTCAAGTTCTATTATAGGGGTACCGCTGGACCTCCAAGTCTCCCTATAGGACGATGCACTTGGATCCTTCAGCTCTATACCAGAGGCACTCTTGGATCCTCAAGTCCTAATATAGGAAGGTACCCTTGGATCCTCAAGTTCTACTATACGAGAGTATCCTTGGGTCCTCAAGTTCTGTTATAGGAATATCCTTGGGTCCTCAAGTTCTATTATAAAGCGGTACTCTTGAGTCCTCGTGTTCTATTATAGAGCGGTACCCTTGGGTTCTTACGCCCTATTATATGGAAGCACCCTTGGACCCTCAAGTTCTGTTATAAGGATACTCTTGAATCCTCAAGTACTATTAGAAGGGGTACTCTTGGGTTCTTAAGTCCTATTATAGGAAAGCACCCTTGGGTCCTCAAGTTCTATTATAGGGATACGCTTGAGTCCTCAAGTCCTACTATAAAGAGGTATCCTTGGGTTCTGAAGTCCTACTATAGGAGGGCACTCCTGGATCCTCAACTTTAACTAAAGAGAGGTATCCGTAGGTTCACAAGCCGTATTATGGTGATGTATCGTTGGGATCTTAGGCGGTATACATTGGGGGTTAGGGTGGTGTAGCTGACGCTTATGGGCGTGAGCGTTTCATCTCTACTTCAAGAACCATGTCACATATCCGATAAATCGGAGAAGCTGAAGAAGTGCAGGGAGATGCCAGACTAACTACAAATAGTCGCGGCCATTACACCTTCTCCCGCACCCACACTTGTGAGCGATGTTACTGCGGGAGATGCCGTATCTGCCTGTGGAGAAGTGCGAAAGATTCGGCGTCCCCCCATCAGTATCTCCCGACATCTCTTGCATGAGTTAAAACCTAAAAGTAGAAAAAAAATTTCGTCGGGAGGTGCTGGGGGATGCCAATGTGGGAGATATCGCATCTCCCTGTGGAGAAGTGCGGGGGATGCGGCGTCTCTCCAGGAGATGCTGCATCTCCCGCAGGAGCCCCAGGCTAAAAACCGAAAAAGTCTTTTGTCTAGAGGATGCTTGGAGATGCATCTCTCTGTGGAGATGCCGCATCTTCCGCACTTCTCCATAGGGAGATGCATCTTCAAGCATCCTCTGGACAAAAGATTTTTTCGATTTTTAGCCTGATGAGGGAGCATTTCCAAGTGATTCGCTTAGTTTCGATTCATCTTATACTGATAGCTAGGATTCATTGTATATATCAACTACCTAAAAGGATTCGTGCCCATGCTGCAAGATTTCAAAGAAATTGGCGAGACAACTACTATGATAGATGGTGCCACTATCTATTTATTAATCTTTTGTTCTTTCCCTATTGTAACTGAAACATACTTATTAAAACGTTTTTTGCTGTAGCAAGATGAGATAAGTTTGTACTATAAGCTGTAATGGAAAAAAGTAATCCCTAGTCAACATACGAAGGGAAGAAAAAAATAGTGCATAGAAGGTGGCACCATCTGGCACGACAATATTCCGACTCGTAACTCTGGAACCGTGCAACATGGGCACGAACCCTTTTAGTTTTTTGATATATATAATGAACCCTAACTATCAGTAGAAGATGAATCGAAACGGTGCGAATCACTTCAGAATGTTCCCCCGTGAGACTCCTGCGGGAGATGCGGCGTCTCTTCAAGAGATGCATCTTCCGCATCTCTATGCACTTCTCCAGATTCTCCGATTTCCTGGATATGTAGCACTGCTGTACTTCGAGCATACGGATCACTGATAAGAATCGAGTCGTTTTTATTTTTGACGGTTACCGTTGTCCAGCGGAAGCTTGTGAGTCACCAGTTTAGGGCTCTTTGGATCGGACTCTATGTTGGGCGTGAGTGTGGCTGTGTGAGTGAGGGTGGCTGGGTGGCTGGGTGTGGACGTGGGTGTGGAGTGTCGGTGTGGGTGTGAGTGTGGATGACCATTGATTGAACCAACATCCACACCTACCCACACCCACACCCACATACACACCCACCCACACCCCACACTCACTCACATCTCCCTCACACACCCACCCACACTCACACCCACAATCTTGAGATTTCTAGATATATTCTACCGAGAAATTTTGATTTCAAGATGGCTAGTTCGATTCCTGTATCTTATGGTGACCTTCTTACAAATGCAGATGATCAACAACTTGAAATTTTCTGCATTATTTGGCTGGATGATAATGTGCAAGCCAGTGATGATCGAGATACAGAACAGAAATTACGCTCTATTATTAACCGTCTCAAGCGGTTCAAAGATGTAGAACGATGTCAACAGTATATCAACGCAGGATCTGCAAAAGATAGACTAATTATTATTGTCAGTGGTATATTAGGACGAAAGATTGTTCCAGCAATTCATAATGTTCGGCAAGTTATATCAATCTACGTGTATTGCATGGATGAGGCAGGTAACAGGGAATGGTCTAAAAATTATACAAAGGTAACAAAATTATTATGAATGATTTCAATTTTATTTATTATGTTTGATTTTTGTTTTTATAGGTCAAAGATGTTGTTACTGAACTCGATAAACTTATTTCTCGAATCGAAGTTGATCATAAAATTCAAAAAGTTATTGAACAACCATTATCCATCAATATTTTTACGGCAGGCAAATCGACAGACGATGTCAATGGGAAATTTGTCTATTTCCAAGTGCTTATCGACTGTCTTCTACGACTTAGAACTACTCCAGAAGATACGAAAGAGCTTATTCAAATTTTGAAACAAGCATATGAAGATAATCGTTTTGAATTGAGCAATATTCAAGAGTTTCGAAAAAAGTATTCATCTGATCAAGCTGTTTGGTGGTATACACGAGATACATTCTTTTACAAGGCGCTTAATGCCGTTCTACGTACAGAAAATATCCATATGATATTTTTATTTCGTACATATGTCTTTGATATTCAACATCAATTGAAAACTCATCAAGCTAAGAAACCTCTACGAGTTTATCGAGGACAAGTGATATCCATTGAAGAACTGAAAACTCTACAGAATAGTTGTGGTCAGTTTATTTCGGTAAATTCATTTTTTTCCACCAGTACTAATGATGAACGAGCACGTTCTTTTCTTAATGCTCCTAATACTCCAGAGAATTTAGAAAAAGTCCTATTCGATATTGTCGCTAATCCGAAAGCAGCTACAACAAAACCATTCGCCGACATCAGGACACTCAGTGAATTTCCGGGCGAATCAGAAATACTCTTTATGATCGGTTCAATCTTTCGCTTAAACAGTGTCAATCGCAGTGCTAAAGATCAAATATGGATCATTGAAATGACTCTTTGTAGTGAAAATGAACACGATTTACAAGAAGTTCTCATGTATATGACACAGCAGCTAGGTAATGGAGATACAAGCCTTCAAATGCTAGGAAAACTATTGTGGGATATGGGGCAATTAGATATGGCTGAAAAATACTTTATTCGTTTGTTGGACCAACTTCCACCAGATGTCCATTTACGCGGTGATCTATATGAAGACCTTGCCAAACTCGCAGCCCAAGCAAAAGACTATGACAAAAGTGTTCAATGGCGTAAAAAGGCTCTCAAATTCAAGAATGAACATCCATCAGAATTGAGCACGAATATTAGTAAGTCAGTTTATCAAAGTAGACTATTTTCGATATATTTCGTAATTAATCGTTGATATTTTATTGTATAAAGTCGAAATTAGTACTGCCCTTGTCTTTATACGGAGTCATATTAAGTGACTGAAAAAGCTGACGGTTAAAAAAAAAGAATTGATAGAACCGTTTATCGTCATCTTCTCTACTATTTAATCCATATAATAATAGGAATATTGAGCTCGGTAAGGCTTTTCCTCACTATTAGTAAATCATGCGGAACTCATTCGAGTATTCTTTATTTTCTTTCATTGAATACAATAATGAAGACTAAAAATTTCAGAATTATTAACATTTATTTGAAAGTTTTCTAAGGCGTGACTATTTAAAGGTATAGTTCATTAACTAGAATGGTCCTAAATACATTATCCATCTCATTTTCGTTTATTGATGTATTTAATACATTTATATAGTTTCAGGTTCTTCAATTTTTAAATGATTAATGTCAATATAACATGACATTCATTAAGTGTTATGTTCGGACTCTTTGTGCTTCTTCTTTTTCTCGGTTTGATAAAGTTTGGGTGTTCTCTCTAGGAATATTGATATCCAATAAATCAATAGCTCGAGCGATGTATTTTTAAAAATACTTTCGAACATCATCTCGTTAAATCGATGAAATAAAAATCAGTCTTGTTGAGAAATTAATTAGAAATATCATCCTCAAATTACAAAATGCAGCATACTTCACCAACCTAGTTTCAGAAGTTCTTGAATCTATGGAAAATTGTATTCATAATTATAATTTGTATATATTTATAGATCCAATCGGAGACAAAACCCATTCGGTCAACGTCAATACGAAAGAAGTGATAAATCAGGTTACAGAAATAATGACGGAAATGTCTCAATTACAAAATTTTACTATACCTCGCTACTTTTTCATTTTACCGACAAGAAAATGCGATAAGATGTTCATCAGTAATGAACAAAATTGGTTTCGTATTCATTATAAACTCTACTTTCTATGTGAATGCTCACATGAACCAAATCAAATGCATGTCGCACCTCATGAAGGTTATTTGATTAGAATGCCAAGAGATTTTGTTGTGCAATATGCACCATATTTAAGAACAACTCTAAATATCGTTCGAATTATGCTTTCAAGTGGACGCTTTGTCCTTTCAAAAAATGGTAGTGCATTGCCATCGGAATTTAACACTCCCGAAGAGAAGGAAACTATAAGACAGCAATTACACTTGGTTGAAGCATTAATCAATAAATTTGATAATAAACGAACTCGTCCCGGTGCATCCATGGCTGATGTAGAGAAATCAAGAGGAGTTCCACTTCAGGAAGTGGAACTAAGCGAACTTGAAACATATCTGGAACTTGCTGACAATCAATGTACTCTTGGAAACTTATATCGAGCAATTGCTGTTAATGGATTTGTTCTTTGGGTATGTCTTGAACACTATAATAACATTAGTTTCAATAATGAAATGCGTAAATATATAAAAGATTTTTTGGCTATGGGAGGTAAATTCGATGACAAAAGTAACGAAGCTGCGTTGAGTAAAGTGAATTTGACCAGCAAAAATATTAAAACGCTGTGTAATGCCCTTCCTAGAGGTTTTAATATTACAAAGTTGGTATTTCAAGAATGCTCGATCAATACAGATGATCTCGACACATTGCTGAGCATTGTAATCAACCGCTCCTCGATTCATTGTCTAAGTATGATCAATGTTCGTATTTGCAACTTCCTTGGAAGGGTGAAGTGCATCTGTCGATTTATGATCGTACATTTGAATAATCAGTGGATGAAAGTTCGCTTTTGTGAGATGTATCAAGATGAAAATGCACAAATGCTCACTCGAGTCTTGCAGCAAAACAAGATACACAAAAAATTAGATTTTTCTGCCCTTGAATTTCTTTGGCATGAAAATGATTTTCAACGATGTCTTGAGGCGAATAAAATTATGGCAGCATTACTTATAGAGCATTGCAACAATATCGCTCTTCTTACTGTTATATTTACATTGAGAACAAACGCACTACGTCAATTAAAATTCGCTCATTCTTTGCACACACCTTTACCATCTTCTCATTTTTGTGCAATGTTGAAAAATAATAGAACGCTTATTGAAATCGATCTAATGGATCCAAATGGTTTCGAAGACGAAACTTTCTTGATAAATCTTCTAGAGATATTGAAGAGTCATAATTCAATCAGGTATCTCAGTCTGCATGTTCAAGATATAGAAGCATCGACTCAGAAAGAAATCCAATTGATAAAATCACTAAAAAATGACGCATTCATCTCACGTCTTTGTATTTCTGGATCAATTGTTTCACACAAACTCGTCGAAGCACTTGTTCATGCTGCCAAAGAACGTAATACACTAACTCATTTGGAATTTTACAATAGTCAAATGACTGAAGATGATATGGCACAGCTACAATCATTGTATAGTGATGGAACTTTGATTCAACTGGTCTTTTCGGAACAAACACGTTGGAATATAATGCTTAAAGAAACAAATGAAGAAACGAGAAGAGGTAAGAGTTGAAATCAATTGACTTCGTCAACACCAACTACAATAGATTAGCGTATAAGCAATATGTCCATAGTTTTCAAGGTAATCAAATTCTCTAAAATCTTCACTACTAGTATTGAATGAAATACAAGAAATAGATCAAGAGTTTTTAAATCCTTGTCACACTCTACGAAAAAGTGACGCTGCCTGTGTGCATGTGTAAAGTAAATGCGATAACTGCTATAGGTTGTACAACAAAAGAAAAATCGTTCTTTAATCAAATTGAACCAATTCTTTATTATTTCCATGTCATTAAGAAAGTTAAGAACGAAAATTTATACCTGTTATAGAAAAATGAATAAAATACTCTTTTATAAAAAGTTTTCAAATTCTATCTGTTGTTGATATCTTTTATAAAAAAATTTCAAAAATTTTATACCAGTGTTAAATGAATTTTAAAATCGCCTATAATACAGCTTCATAGATATAATATGAATCCTAATAGAATCAATTTTTGATTATTGCAAGATCACTTATGAGTGTCAACAGTAATTAACTAACATAAAGCTAAGTTTAACTGCATGATTAGCTATTTGGTTTGAAAATGATATATACTTGTTATGCTAACTAGATTAAGAGGCTCTTTTTACAGAATTAACTTAACTTTCGATTATTTTGCTTTGATACTCGGAATCAATCGGAAATATAAGCTTACGTCATTGTCATTGAGCTTTCTTCGTTATAACAAGACTGCATAACAAATAGTACTAGGCCTGACCAAAAGTTCGTAACACGATGTTTAAACTTTTATAAAATACTTAATATCAAAAGATTTATTGTATGAATATATAGTAAAATGTCTCGTCTATAATTCTAACAGTCTTTTAGATAAAGTCTATAATACAGTGAATATGTGAGGAGTGGGTGTGGGTGTTGGCGGTTAGTATGAGTTAAAAGCTCCAACACCCACACCCCACACCTTACACCCACACACCCACACCCACGCCATATTATGCAGAATATATTGATAATTAAGACTATCGTTCGGTTCAAACTTCTTAACTAGTAATAATATTACTTTATGTAAGCTGATCGAACTCAACGAAAATTTAAAAAACAAACACTAGCGAAGATAGGTTGCTATAAAGCTTCTAATGAACCAGATCAGCATATTTCTAAATAAAATTATTTTTTTGTTCATCTTGTATATGTACGCATCAAAATTCTGTGTTCTTTTGCAATGATTGAAAGAACGGAAATATTAGAAAATATATGTTCGAACGTGACAACGAAACTTCATGAAAATTCTGAGGATCATATGTTTTCAACAATCGATGTATTTAAAACTATAATAGTAGAAGAACTAGACGTCACTTTAGTTAAACAACAGAGAGAATACATTAAAGCTATCAGTACAGTTGATGAGATAGTGAATTACATAAATAATTAAATTAACAATCAACAGAATTCTTTAAACAAAATGTTGGTATGGGTCGATAAAATTTCCTAACTCATAAAAATCACCATAGTTGATTTTCAATTCGATCGGTTAATCTACATATGACTTTTCTAAAATGGATTGCATAAAGCTAACTCTTCTAAAAAATGCATTATAATCGATTAAAGTAACGAGGACTCGGTTCTTTTTGACTTGTCAATATCTCACTCGTCGATGTTAAAAACATTTTCACATTTAATTCCGCAATTCTAATACAATACTTAAGTTACATATGACTGCACTACGTGATGAAGTTATTTACAAATGAGATTTGCTCTGAGGGATTGATACAGATATTCAAAATCATTTTTTCAAGGATTAATTTGGATAAAACGTCAATAGAGAGTTTTTCCCTGTCCTCCTTCCTCTGGTAAATCAGTGGTGGAAGGAGAAGAATAGTAAACGACTTTGTTCTGTTGGAAAAACATGGAAAGATGATATTGTTGATAAGATTTTAGTTTATGTCGATTTACTATTTAAAAGTCTTTTGTGCAGGAACTATTTTCGGTTAAAAATATCTTATATAAAATAGATATGTAATGTTTCTGTCCAAACTAGAATCAATTATTCAACTATTTATTTGTTCTCGAAGCTATCAGATCATGCCTAAAATTACAATAGAAACTATGATATTTGCTATAAAAGATTTTTAATTGACAACAATAAATCCTGTTTCACAGAAAAATACTAAATTTATCTTAATCGTCGTATAGAATCACTCGACAATTGTTTTTATTTTAAAAAAATGTTTTCCTAGACGATAAATATATTGAAACTATTCAATCTTATACAAGTTGTAGAACAATTCTACTAGGTTTTGTAAATGATAATTCTAGTGTTCAGTGCGAAGATTCATAATATGACAATAGATCTTTTTAATATGGCAGTGTATACACATAATGAAAATTATATCCTCGTTATTGATACTCTCGAAATAATAGTTTACAATTGAGAAAAACCAATAAATCTCTCACCTCATCTATTGAATGTTTAACATTCTTGTTTTTTTAGTATTATCCTTGTTTTTAAAATATTTTCGCAGTTGTACACAATGTACTTTCATTATTGATTTTTTATTTTAAAAGAAACGCCAGTAGTAGATTTAAATATTGAATTTTCGACAAGAGTTTATTTGTTACTTATATAATGCTCAGCCTTATAATAAGACAATTTCATTCGTCTTCTGTTCAATTAATGTGAATTATATGATTATACAGATAAAACTAAACTATGGAGCTACAAGCCTCAGTTTAAAGAAAAACCATTATTAGCGTTAGAGTACTCTCTTGTTGAAATATCCTAACTTTGTAAGACAAAAATAAACTGCGGACATAGAAAAAAAGTTGACTTGTATTTTTGAAGACCTATTTTGGTGATCATGAGTCTATCAGAAAATAATTACACACTCTTCTATAAACAATTTTTTTGTCAAAAAAAAATCAATTCAAAATTAAATAAAAAATATGTTTACAAGCACTTATTTACTTTTACGTACGACTTAAATCAAAAAGTACTCGAAATAAGATTGAACGAAGTTTTCTATATGCATTACTGTAATGTTATGGTTATGTATTGTCGTAACATCGTGTTTTCAAGTTATCGCTCATGACTCGTCATAGCTCAGTATGTCAACTGATGTTCGAATTCATTATATAAATATTCATTTGATGTTCAACTCAGATTTAAAGTTCATTTCAATCTAATGTCTATATTCAGTATATATATATATATATACATGTTTACTAGATTTAGAGAAAAGAAGCTTTAACTGGTTTCATATTTCAAAGGTAGTTTTATTTTATTTAAACATCAAAATTTAAGTTTGAAGTAATGTATTTCTGAAAATGACATCATTTTTTATCTTTATGATGTTATATTGATTTTTGAAAGTGGAGTTGACTCTATTCATTAATTCTTATTAGCAGTTATCAAATAAAACATATCGATAAAGAGTATTTCAACAGTTTTCGATATTTTCAATTAAGATTGCGTCCGTTATCAGCTAAATCTAAATATTTAAAGAGATATGATTTGAAACCTAAGTACTCATAATAACAATCGATACTCATTTTAGGAGAAATTATGTGAACCTATTGTGTCCTTCATGCTTCAAAACTTATCTGTTCAAGCTATAAATGAAAAACATCTAATTTAAACAATAGAAAAATCTAATGATTAATCTTGAATTGTAACTTCAAATTTGTTGTACACAAACATTAGTTTCTTCGAAGCAGTAAAAACTTGAAGATTTGATACAAAAGTAAGAAGGGTAGGATCAGAATAGTGAAATGAACGTGCATTATGCGCCATACATATGCGTGTTTCACATCGATTAGTTAATATTACTCTAACTTTTAGATCAAGTTTAGAAATCATTGTAACAAAGATATGTTTTCCGTAAGTCATAGAAGTATACGTGTAAATTGGCATTCTATGCGGAAGAGCAAGTACGATAAAAAAAATTGATTCCATTGAATATCTGATTGAAAATTTTCAAATTATTATATTTTCGAGTCAAGCTTTCCAATATTCTCATTAGAAATTCAATAGACATTATAGTTATTCATAACTAACATTCGTAAAATGATGAAATATTTCAAGAATAAATATCTTCAAAAGCGAGTCTGGTTGTATCACATTTACCTGCTATTCCATGCAATTTGAATGCTTCTGAACAAAATACCAATTTTTAAAAGAAAGCCAAACTCAAGTCAGAAGTGCTTTGTAAAAAAAATGTTTGAGCGATATGTTATTTCTTTCTTTGTAGAAAATCTATAATACAAATGATTTTATATTGAGATTTTATAGAAATCCTTAAAGATTGACGTGGGTATGTATATGAATGTGGGTTCTGGTAAAAGTGAATAAGCAGTAATCTTTTCCTCGGTTCCAACCACATTCAGATTTATTAAAAAAAATAGATTTTTTCTATGACTTTCTGGTTCATTTCTCGTTTATTAGCAAGGTAGAAATAAATTTTTGAACAAATCATTATATCTTCTGACAATACTTCACCTTCTTGATCACTCTGACTTTGTGAAGTAAATAACAAAAACGGCCAGTTACAAAATTCATTTTTTCTTAATTGCCAGGAAGAGTTTCTGTATAATACTTAAATTAATTTTAAACGCATAAATATAAACCTAAACATGAGTGTATCGAATCAACGAGAATTTTCAGCTTTATAAACGAAAGCATTTACAGGTTTCGTGCTTGTCAAATAACAGTACATTAGTTGTGTTCAAATTGGTTGTTGCAATAAATGAATGCAACGCAACAGAAAAATTCTCTTATTATCCAAGTTGATAAGAGATTCTTCTTAAAGCCTAACATATTTTCCTAAGAGAGAAATATAAATGATTCCATATAATAAATGGCACGATTTTATTTCTATAAATTTGATATATTCAACAATTATTTTTTATTTTGGTTTTTATACGAATAAATGAAGAAGGCCATTGCCTTCAAAACTGTTTGGAGTAGACAGCCAAGTGTAAATTACCTGAAAAATCGAAAACTTACTTTTTCAAGATTCAAATATCTGTACATGTACTCCGCACTATAAACTATTTGGTGCCTTTAAAAATTTTGTAACAAAAATTAAGTAGAATGAAAATCAAGTAATTGAGAACTAGCCTGTAAATAATAATATTTATGTAACTCATATTTTTCTACGGAATCCATTGGAGAGACAATCAAAAACTAAATGAAAATAAAACTATCTTTTTTTTGACTGTGATTTTCTAAACGATTCTATAAATGAAATGAGAACCTCTTTGATATCCTAATATGAAAGTTATTCAGATTTTTTCAAAATTTTTTCTCATGTTTCATCTATCATTACAATCAGCCCAAATATATCTAGATCTTACAGGAGGTCTTCGAACAATAACCATGACTCTTCAAGCCATTCTTATTAATGTTCTGAAGTAACTCAAGAAAATTGATCGAACTACATACAATACAATCATTTCATGCATAGTAGTTAGCGAACAACTTTCCTTCTCTTCAGAAAAAAAACATTTCAAACGATGTTCAGATTATTAGGATGTAGGCCAAAAATTTATTTATCTGAAAGCTTTAATTTTTTCCACTAGTTTTTCTAGATCGTAGTTTAGAGGTTCAACGAAGAAAAACTACAGTCATAATCAAAAGAATGAAAAAAGCTACCTTTTTACTCACACTGATGGTATACTTAACTTTTCTTTTTCTCAGCAAAACTTTCTTTTTAGCTAGTGAACTTTAGATGGATACTATTATCGGTATACGTCACTTTTCTTTTAAAGTAATCTTGTATGAAACGATTGCAACTCTATTACTGAATTTCAGAAATACTACACCGAGCATTCAGATTTCGTAATATTCTACAAGGAAACACAAAATAAGCGTAGAGTTGTTAAATTCATTGATCTCGCTTTTTTAACATAAAGTATGTAAGTCTCACTGGTGACATGTCACGAATTGATAAGAGTTTGTTTGTATGCTGCATTCCCTTTAGTTTCATGCGATTGCAATTCAAAACATAGCCAAATTATTATTACGCACCTAGATTGTCACAGACTACACTTGATATCGATAAATATCAGCTGAGTTTTGATTTGATGTTTTTTGATTATTCTAATTAGGTATGGATGTGAGTGTGCTTGTAGTATTTTCTTCAAACCTACACCCACACTTCAACTTAGAGGTGATTAATTTACTTTTACGAGAATTAAATAAGTCCAAAAATACATTTAACTCTATCAGATCTAAGAGTTTAAATTTGTTTTAAATTTAATTTGTTGAAATATATAAATTAATTTAAAATTAATTTAACTTTTCCAAATTTAAATCTATTCTTAATTTAAAATTTCAGAAATTTAAAGATAAAGTAAAATAACAACGAATAGCTATCCTAACTTCAGTGAATGTTGAGTTCTGTCTTGTAAAAATCGATTTTTTCTACAAGAAACATAGTTATATTAGTGCCACTCTGAGTCGGACCGGGTCAACAAAAAGTGATCCGATTCCAAGAGTTGAAAGAAACCAGAAAGATTAAAAATCTCACATATTTTACATGAAAGAGTATGCTTGACATTAAATATTTTAGCTGATCGACTGTCGACTTATGTTTCGAAATGCAGTGTCACATAGTAAAACTGAAAATAACTCTTTCGAGTTTCGTGAACACACAGAAAAGTCAATTAGCTAAAATTATTAAAAGACAAGCATATACTTTCATATAAGATATGTGAGATTTTTAATCTTTCTAATATCCTACATATTTTGTATTGGAAAAAGAATCCGAATTTCTTGTTTTTTTCTTTGTTATATTTATATACGTACAGAGCTTGCCACACTCTGTCGAATCATATTAAAATACTTAGATAATGATATTTCGATTTAGACGTTACAAGTATATTCTGTTTTTTTTGCAAAAAAATGTGAGCTTTAACGTCAATTTATAAAGAAAGATCAGAACTTTGAGATACCTTTACAATATTCAAGAGACACTCGTAAGAAGAATTCCAATGTGATTTTCTAATTAGATTATAAAAACTTAAATTCTATATTCTTGAATGTTATATTTTTAAGAAAGTAAAAAAATCATTGATGAATTGTCATAGACATTCCTATTGATATTCCTTCATCTATTACCAGTCTCTACTTAATTTTAATGTTTCGATAGATGCGTTTGATAAAATTAGATTCAATCTAGTAAATCTTTCAATCATAAAAATAAAACAAAACAAATTTTGTTGCTCGTTTTTTAATCTGTATGTACAAATTTTATGTCTTGTCAAAGTATTTCAATGCTAGCCCTCTAAAGAGACGTGTTTTTTTTCTTGAATTCGTTATCTTATAACTAAAACTCAGAAATTTGTTCTCTTTGAACTGAAAGAAAATAGTCAAGACGCATAAACTGACTTATGTCTATCTACCTGTATGTAGCATAGTATAAATGTTCATATAATATCCATGGTACGAATTAAGATCTTGTACTTCTGTCCATAATACATTTCTAGTTGCTTTTGTTTATATCATAGCTATCGCGTATTATGATTTGAATAATCAATATTGATCAATTTGTCTGGAATGGTTCGATTGATAGTTCAATATTTAAATGTAAAAAAATAAATATGATTAACGAGAGTTAAGTGTGATCAATAATCTTACGGATACGTTTATAAGTATCTATTGTGTCAAAATCAGCAGAGAACAAGGTGATTTTCTTATAATTATACATTACTGAAAAAGCATACCTCTATACAGAAAGTGAGAACAGATTCAAGATAGATATTTCACGTGAACCAATCAAGGATCTGTTAACAAGATCTAATTGTAAATGTAATGTTTTATCTCACGAAAGAATCAGGAGTTTTCGAATAAAATGAAAGTTTCACAACTGAACACCCATCGAAAACATTTTTCAAAATCTTACTTAACGTTTGAATCTGCAGTGAAAATATTTTTTTGCTGTTCTCCCAAAGCAACTAGCCTTTTTCACAGATTCAATTAGACTGTTGAACTTATCAGGAAATATATCGCTAGTTGCTTAGTTCATGACGAGCTCTGTTTATAGAATAGATCATTAAAAAGAATGAGGAATACATTTTATTTTCAAATCAAATTCAGTGAATCATCTTGATTCATAAATTTCTTGTATAATTGAAACAAATATTGTTTCAAATATCAAATACATGATTAATACTCATTGAAAAAATATTTAAACAAATTACATGTATAAACCAGATATTTTCAACAAAATTTGATTGATCAGTGTATCTCTAACCTATACAACTCAAGTTTCCTATTTACTGAAATATTTTTTAAACAAGAAAAAGTATATATCAGAATATTCTTTAGCCATCATGATGAAATAAACTTAGAGGGATATTCTCAAAAATTGTAAAACTATGTTTACAAACACGTTTCTTAAATCTTACTCTTTCACATAAGAATTGACTTACTAAAGTAAACAGAAAATGAAACATATTTCAAATCCGTAGCAATCAACTATTCATTATTAGCACTAGCATTTTCTCGACCTAAGACGGACATATGAGACGAATTAAGAGACTTGTTTTCATTTCTGTCTTCTTAGTTCTATATCTCAGTCATTTTAGAAGATAGGAAAAAATTTTCTGTACAAACAATATGAAG
>CAJNOL010003555.1:0-16289 GCA_905250125.1 Rotaria sordida
GTGGGTGTGGGTGTGGGTGTGGGTGAGTGTGGGTGTGGGTGTGGGTGGGTGTGGGTGTGGGTGGGTGGTGGGTGTGGGTGTGGGTGGGTGGTGGGTGTGGGTGTGGGTGTGAGTGTAGTTATTCCTTAAGTCACACCCACACCCACACCCACACCCACCCACACAAGATTAATGATGTTATAGATTGGGTGCGGTTGGGTGTCGGTAGCGGGTGTAGCTGTAGGTCTGTGAGAGTGTCGGTGTAGGTGCATGTATAGGTGTTGCTGTTCGTGTCCATATGAGACGCAAGAAAATCCACATTCACACCGGCACCAACGCCCGCAACCCATCCACACCCACACAGATTCACAACCACAGTCACACCCAATAGTTGTTGAAAAACATTATTATACAAATATTTTTTCTCTTCAAATAAATATAAATTTATGAATTTATATTTACCTCATCTTGTCAAAACTTCTGAGACAGAAGGCTTTTGTGGAGGGTGTGGCTGCGGGTGTTGCTGTGGGTGTCAGTATAAGACGAAAGAAACTCCACATCCACGCCCACAGTCATACTCCACATCAACATCAATACCGGTACCGTGCATCCAGACCCACACCCATCCGCACTTATACCGGCAAAATGCAAAATGACGAAAAGTGCCAGCATATGTGTTCCAATGCATTGGCCTTGAAATAGCTTCTTGGAAGAATTTTTAAAGTCGGATAGAAAATGTTGCACGCTGGCCAACAGAAATAACACCTTTGGTATTGAAGTGCCGCCTGCACAAAACATGGACTCATTCCGCGAATTGTGCACAAAATTTTGGAGTGAAGTGGGAATACGATTCTTCCGCGCAGCCATGTCAATCAAAAAATGAAAGGAAACTGAGTATTGCTCGCAGCTTACATTGTTTACACATTCTGCCATCAAAATGTTGATCGAAGAACAACCAAAGGCTTCAAGTATCAATCAAGCCGTTTGCAGCAAGTACAGAGAGAGAAAGAAAAACAAAGAATAGTTGGTAATTCTTTCTGTTCGACAATACAGTCAGTCATTTGTTTCATTTTTCTATTGACGATGACGACGTATTCTTGAAGAGGGAGCACACAGAGCAAGTGAGTAGTCAATGCAGAACGTCATATTTACCATTTCTTGACCGATCACGATTGTTTTCTCTCGACAATATATAGTACTAGAGGTATGAAAAATGTTTATTGATCACCACTGTTCAGTCGAATTAGTGAATACACGACTCTATTTAAGAGGAGCCCCCTCACAAACAAACTTTTTTATTTTTCCATGAAATTCAACCAAAATTTCAGAGAATGTTAGTCTTAGATAGAGTAGATTGTGATTAAAATATCTCCCCAAATCTTTGAGATATTCACGAGTTATAGTCAATTCATTGGTCAAAATTAGCCTTTACGCGGGCACGGTTTTCAATATGAGGATACGAGCTAAGCATGTCGGGGTGGTTTTTAAATTGCACAGTACTCTTAGGACTAGGTCGTTACAGAGCCCGATTTTTTAAGTTCCCTTTGTTCGCTTTAAAAAACCTTTTTCGAAAACTTCTCAAAACCATGAGCAAAAAATTGGTAATTAAAATACAAGATTTCAGTATGTTACTTCAGCAAAAGAGAAATTCAACAATCAGGCTCTGATACGACCTAGCCCTAACTGTCTTCTATGTAATAGAAAAAGATTACCACTTCTATGCTGAGTCGCTATTGAGTAAGGTTTGCCCCCACAAACAGTGTACTCGGAAAAATGGATTTTAAGAAAAACGGAAAATAAGTTTTTAAAAACCTTATTTTTTTCAATATGGAGGTTCAGAAAAACTTACGTAATATCTTTAGAGCTCATCATAAAATCAATCAACTATAGTGCATTCGAGAGTAGACACTTTGTTCTATCTAACGAGCTATAAATTAAAAAACTGATAAAGATGACAAAAATTGAATTTGTCTGAGGGAGGCCCCTTAACATATTGTGTACTTTCCTAGGATCCATCTAACACTTTTTGATCAAGCTCTTTTGTTTACAGTTTGATCCTTCCAGCGACTTGATCTGTGTTTCTCGCATCTAAATGTTTTCATACCGCCTTCCTCCGTGGAGAATGTTCTTTTACAGAACTCGGATATTGAGTGCTCGTCAATCCTAGCTAGACGAGATCTTTTTCATCGATGATACAGTAAAGTTTTGGGTTCCAGCTTTGTTCTAAGAACAGATGGCCACATATACAGTCATTTAGAGACGGTGTTGTTCTATTGACAATGTCGTAAAATGAGTTAGAAGCAATTCGAATTTCCGAAATCTCAATCAGTTTGAACCAAAAATCGATGGACTTGTTAGGGCTTTGTTGAAATTGATTCAGTTTCTGTTCCTTCTACTGCCTACTAAACAACTTAGTTTATCGTTCGTGCTTAAGAATCGAACAGCGCTTAATAAAGAACAATAAGAATACAAGGATGAACGTATGTGCTAGAAAGATAGTGTCATTGCTTGATTTGCAAAAGAAACGGAGTGACGAACCGCCATATTGAAAGTATCGAATGCCAATCCAGTTTTTAGACGTAGGATATTTTGGATCCAGATTCGAGTTTTTCTAGGGCCGATTTGCCCAGGCGAATGTTCCAACAAAAGTATACTATGTTCTAAGTGCAATTCGACGACCTCTGTCCAATGGTGAAAACCGAATCTCGGTAGCATGCTCTGTTACTTAGTAATTCTTCTTACAATGGAAAGCTTCCTCACAGTGCCGACATCTTCCATAAAAAATGTCGTATTTCCTCAACAGATTCGTCTAGGAAAATGTTCCAACAAAAGTATTTGATGTACCAAATACTATTCGATGACCTCTATCCAACAGTGTGAATTGCATTTCAATAGTATCCAGTATTCTCAAGAGAACCCCTATATACCGGATCGGATCACCCTGTCCAACTGGTATTTTCTCGGCCGATTTGTCCAGGAGAATGTTCCAACAAAAGTACTTGATGTTTTAATTACTATTTTAGGAGCTCTATCGAATGGTGAAAACCGCATCTCAATCCATTGCACCGTTCTCGAAAAAATCTCACTATATCGGGCCGGTTTACTCTGTTCAGCGGGTACATCCTGAGCCAATTCGCCTAGGAGAATGTTCCAACAAAAGTATTTGATGTTCCAAGTGGAATTGAACGAGCTCTATCCAACGGTGGAAACCAGATCTCGATAGACTACACCGTTCTCGACAAAGTGCGTCTATACCGGACCGGTATTTTCGGGATCAATTCGCCAGGAGAATGTTCCAATAAAACCATTGAATGTTCCAGGTGCATTTTCACGACCCCTACCTAATGGTGAAATCTTCACTTTAATAGCATGCACCATTCTCAAGAAAATCCCCATATACCGGGTCCAATTATCGGATTGAACCAGTATTTCCTGGGCCCATTCGCTCGGGACAATGTTCCAACTAAACTACTTAATGTTCCAAGCGCAACTCGAGGAGCCCTATCGAAAAGTGAAACCCACACTTCAATAGCACAGTCCGTTTCCTAGGAAATGCCTAAATACCTGGCCGGAAGAGGACTGAGGTCGGTATATGGTCTGTTTCTTGAGAAGGGAGCATGCTATTCAAATTCAGTTTGTACCGTTTGATGGAACGGGGGAAATTGAAATCGCGAACTTTAGATACCCCCCCCCCCCCCCCCCCCCCATAATAAAATACCCAGGGTCTTCTATTATGCTTAAGCGAAAAAATTTTTTACGGGGGTCTTGTATTATGACTCTCGTATTTTTGCGATTTTTTGCGAAGCTCACGAGTATTTTCGAAGAATTTAGTAAATGCAAGTTTAAGTTGAGGCTTTACGGCTCCTCAGTTCCTATTATAGTAACCAGATGTTGGGAAAAACATCACTATATCTTCCCACAGCAACAAACAATAGGGAGTAACTAATATCAGCGGCTATATTATTTTAAAGTTTTGTAATTTCTAGTTTCTGTTCTAAATATTATGGTTTTAAGCTTGTATAGCTCACATATATTTCTGAAGAAATTAATAGTGACCGCAAGTTTGAGTCAAGGTTTTTCAGTTTGTTCCATCTTCCCCATTACATGTCCTAACAATCACTTATATTTAAAAGCTTATGAAAATTTCTGGGATCTTTTGCTTTTCAATAGTTCGAATATTTTTGTGAGCATTCGTAAGAAGCTAGCCTCCTTTTTTGCGCAGATAAAAGCTTATATGATCCATGTGAAAGATAATCTTTTGTGATTTTTCATAATGGTAGTACAAGTTACATAAAAGCGTGATCAAACTACTTGCTAAGTTTTAGAAATATTTATTTTGTGTCTTACTCAGTACATTAGTATGCATACAAGATTGTTAGGATCTGATGAAGATACAGCCAATGTCTATACTAAGCTTATTTAGTCTTTAAATTAAAGCTTGAATCGAATAATACGAAATAATGATAATCTTGATTAACAGAAGAATAATACATCGAAAAACAACAAGTAAAAAAGCACGCATTAGAAAAAAAATGTTTGAAATGTACGAATAGAAAATGCTATAAATTAAGCATTATGATCAATGTTTCTTTAGAAACTTAATATTCTGCGTCGGTTGTATTAATATTATAAATATATTCAAGAAATCTTATAAATGGAGTGAAGGGAGAGGTATTAATTCGAAATGAAATAGTTTCGTTGGAATAAAGTTTTACAGCGAATGCTTTAACTCAAACGATAGAATTAGTTGTAATCTATCCATTTATTTGATATCTTTTGAAAATAAGCTTTTCCACCCATTTTTGAGAATATAATATAAATTTGTAGCAGTCTGAGTCTCATGAGTACTATACTTCGGCTCTACAGCGGCTACACTGATAAGTTTTTGTAACTAAAAAGGTACTTTGAGAGAACCGAAGCAATTTTGAAAATTGGAGACAGGATTTTTACGATTTTCGGATCTTAAGTATAGATTTGAGCTCATCAATTTGAAAATTTTCAACTGAAAACCCCAGAAATAGACACGTTTTGGGGAAAAAACTAATGAAAATCTTCAGTTCTCAAAAAAAAAAATCTTAAATAAATGGGAAGGTCTTCTATTACGCGGGACACGATTATTCCCCAAAGAGGTCTTCTATTATGAGGGAGTCTTGTAATATGGGGGGTCTCCAATTATGGGGGGGAGAGGTGGGTTAATTTTGTTGGAACATTCTAATGAGAGAATGAGCGCAGAAAATACTAGTCTAACGTGGCGATTGGGCCCAGTATATGGACATTTTCTTGAGAACCGTGCAATCTGTCGCACCACGAATTTTATCAATGGATAGAGTTCGTTCAATTCCACTTGGAACATCAAATACTTTTGTTGGAACATTCTCCTAGGCGAATCGACCCAAGATATGCCGGCTAGACAGAATAAATCAGCCCGGTATAGTGAGATTTTCTCGAGAACAGTGCAATGGATTGAGATGTGGTTTTCACTATTCGATAGAGCTCCTAAAATAGTAATTGAAACATCAAGTCCTTTTGTTGGAACATTCTCCTGGACGAATCGCCCCAGAAAATATCAGTTGGACAGGGTGATCCGATCCGGTATATAGGCGTTTTCTTGAGATACTGGATGCTATTGAAATGCGGTTCGCATTGTTGGAGAGTGCTCATCGAATAGTATTTGGTATATCAAATGCTTTTGTTGGAAGTTTCTCCTAGGCGAATCGGCCCAGGAAATATCGGCCCGAAAGGAAAATCGATCCAATGTATGGGGATTTTCTCCAGGCCGGTGAAATGTATCGAGATGGGGTTTTCACCATTCGATGGAGCTCGCCGAGTTGTACTTGGAACTTAGGATAGTGGTTTTGGAATATTCGCCTGGGCGAATTGGCCCTAAGAAAACTCGAATCTGAACCTAAGATATTCTACGTGTTTTTAGACATTCTTCAGGAAAGAGATTGCTATGCAAGTATTATCACCTGACCTGTTGTTCTATTGACAAGACAAACGGAATATTCGATCACATATCTTATGCCCCATCATCAATTTTCCTTCATAGATTTTGATGTATTCACTAACACAAGTAACAGTTGTCGTTGCGACTCGCTTGACCCTCGACTGAATGTTCAACTGTTTCTGTATAGTGTACTAGTTGACAAGCTCAATCGATACTAATATCAAATATATGCATAAGAGAAGGGGAAGGTGAAGCTGTGATTGCGAGTGTAGATGTTGACATGCATGACGGTGTCGGTGTGGTTGTGGATGTAACTATGCGTGTCCGTATGGTTCTTTTCTTTCCCTATTGAACCAATCACGCTCACACCTACATACTCAAGTCCATAAACCATAATCTATACTCCGCATCCATACGCACACCGATACCTCCAGGCATATCAAAAGCTACTCGCACACCCAGTCACCCCACATGCAGCGTATCTGCATTCATAATACACCTAAACACCCACCCAGTATCCATACCTTTATGACCACCACACAATCATACTCCCACCAACACCCACACTCAATCCCAACACAAACAAAACATCCGACACTAACATTGACACTCAACACGCACACCCCATATATACCACACCACGACACCCACACTTAAATCACCACTTCACAAACACTGCACATCCAATGTCAGCGCATACAAAACACCCAACAAACGTACTCACATCCACAATACAACCCTGCAGAACCAGAACCCATCATCCACACACAAACACCCATACCCTCATCCGCACCCATACGAACCGCCATACCCGGGTCCATATTCATAGTGCCTCCTTACACCCTTACCTAGACCCACACCAGAACAGTCACAGTACAGTGCATCTGTAGCAACATTTTTGGAACAGAACGCAGACTCCCACCCTGTTTATTTTAAGGTTTTTCAAACCTAAACCCGAAACCGACCAGGCTCATAAAACTTTTCCGAACCAGACTCAAAGCGGACTTGATCCACACTCACATTACTCTCACTAAAAGTTTTTAATCCGTCTTGAAAGTCGTTCCGAAGGTGCGAGGGGCTTTTTCCCTTATGTAGATTCAGCTACTAGCATTTTCTACATCTTTCTTAGGCCAACTTGGTGGTAATCATAAAACAAAGCGGACATAGTTAACTGTCACCTTTAGAGTAGCAAATATAGTGTCAGACTCAGACACACCAAACAGGAAACTTTTAAATCATCTCCTGAGCAGGTTAAGGTCTCACGCGACAGGTTCTAGCCCACACCCTGCACCTACACCCCACATATGATTTGAACACCAGCTAGCCTGAAAAAACTGAATGAAGAAAACTTGTATAGAGAAAACGTCTGATGACTAAAACCCTAGCCTCAAAAAATCTGATTGGGCAACAACTAGACTGCAAAAATATCTGATTGGATAAAATTCCAGCATGAAAACACCCTCATTTCAAGAAAACTACTCTAAATCCTCATAAATATGAGTACACATGACTTGGCATGCTTGTGCAAACATGCAAGCAAGCATACAAAGCCATTTTATTTCACATGACACTCCCTTCAGTTGAGGGAACAAGGACCATTGGCTCTTGATTGATACAGGACCAGAAATGAGTCACACTTTCGGTCGTCCGCTCACCAGATCAGAGTTTCATGCTTCGAGTTCTCGACCCGGTCAGACTCAAAGTTCTTTCTCCACTTTCAGGGCACGCCTTCCTCTTCAAGGTGTTTCGAGAACAACAGAATGCATAATTTTGAAACTTTCAGACAAGATAAATCTCCACTATTAGAGCAAAAGTTATCACAGATTTTACATCTCACGATGCTTTATTGTTTGAGACATGGGAATCACAAGACTCTGAATATTGGTAGAACCTTGAGAACTATTCATTTTTGAGCATTTTTCCATTCGTTCAATTTTTTTAAATCTGTCACATTTTTCTGGAGCAATAACTTTTTAAAGAACAACGAATAACAACCTGTTTTTATCAGCTGTTGGAGAATATATTGCATCTCATTTGTATTTACCTTTTCAGAATAAAAAGAGAAATACATTGGATTCTGTATCAACATATTGATTCCGAGAAAAAACATAAAAACAAAGTGAAATGTTCTTCGTTCTTCTAATAGATGTCCTCAATCTTTTCAAATATGTTGATTTTGACAGACAGATTTTTTTTGAAACATCCAGACATGCAAAGAAGACAGAAGACGCCTTGAAACTAGATTTTGTGGTAAAGGAAAACATTTATTCGTAATCACTTCCAATTTGAGCTGCAAGTTTTTCTGTGGTGAAAAGATACCAGTAATTGAAACAAAAATTAACTACCGAGAGGCTGCGCATTGTGTCAGCCGTTTCTGAGTCGCTAGAACAAATAAGATATCTTGAATTGTTTCAAGACTTATTGAAGAGAGTCCTCCTGGATGACTAACGAGAGAACGGACCGAAGTGATTCAAAGCTTTTGAGCTGATATTTTGTCGTTAAGTGGGACCTGATGAGACTAGAAAAAGCCTACAAGGATAAGGGCTCATAAATCTTTCTTCTCGGGTTTCGGCTATTCTAACGAGTTTGCTCTCTATGACAAGGGATTTACCGAAGAAATCAAATTACAGAATTTCGATCTGAAATCTTGCTCACTTGCAAATCTTATGGTCCTTACAGTCGCCTAAAAGTCTTAGACAAAACGAAAGCTTCTTTCTCAAAATATTAAGTTCCCACGAAACGTTGATTTTTTTTGAGATGTCTGTAGTATAGGAGAATTTTCTTGAAAACTCAATATTTCAAGAAAAACGCATTCATTTTGTGTGAGATTTTTAGGTTACTATAAGGACTATAAGATCTGCATGTGAGTAAAATTTCAGATCGAAATTCTGTAATTTGATTTCTTCGGTAAATCCCTTGTCATAGGTGGTAAACCCAGTCAAGTAGCAGTAACTCGAGAAGAAAGACCTATGGACCCTTATGCTTTTAGACTTTTCCTAGTCTCATTGAGTCCCACCTATGAACAAAATATCAGCTCAAAAGCTTTGAATCACTTCAGGCGGTTCGCTCGTAAGCCACCAGAAGTAAGTTACTGTCCTACAACAGCAGATGTAGCAGTATTGAATTGGATATTCGTGCCGGAAAAAGACCAGAAAGTTTAAGAAACAGTGATGAATAACTGCATGTGATGGCTAAACATCTTCATGTAATACGAAAGTGTGATGAAGAAGAAAAGTGGCTAGAATGTAGAACGATTTTTTTTAGTGATTGTTCCACAGAAGAAATTCAGATCAATAAGATTAATTACAGTACACTCAGCCAAAAAACTGCCTTTTTTAAATAGATATACTAAGCCAGTTGATCAAGAAAAAGTAGTCAGTTACACAAATAATGTATTTTTTTATTTTAAAATTCGCGCCTGAAGCCCGACAATTTGATTCAGCATGCTCCTGAATGAAGAAAATGCAAACTGACCCGTCAAGCCCAAGTTGGACAGCCCGTTTAGGATCCTCGAAGGAACTGTAAATCGATTCATTGATTAGATAAAGATAGCATCAGATTAGCAAATACTTGACGAATGTTATTGGAATTTTTCGTTTGTTTAGTGGCCAGATATCTACACTAACGACGAACGCGAGTACTTTTTCTCAGTATTGCTATGCAGAAGAATGATGTGATTTTGTGAACTGATGTAGAAACAGAAATTTTGAGCATCACATAAGGCTACTCTACTCTTTTTCGGTTTCAGATTGAGAAAGATATCAACTGAGTGATACAAACAGAACTGGCATCACTGTCATCTCAGACAGACAAAACAATAGTCATGAGTGCACAGGCATCAGCAACTACTGATTCTTCGACACACGTCGAATGGATGTGGCAGTCGAACCCAGATCCATGGTCGAAGACTCAGAAACCCGAATGGAGTCATTACTCGGACGTGGAAAATATGATGATTGAAAACGCATATTCGACTAATCAAACTCATGCCATATTGGACCAATACTGTATTGATTTTAAGCATCGTGTCCAAATTTTCGACAACGACAACAGGAAACAAAGGCCCGTCCGACGACTTGTGTGCAAGAGAGAAGACAAACATTTACGGGAAGAACGCTTCATGCCAGATCCCATTGCTCCAAAACATCCTTTTGGGGGAGTGTATGGTTGGGTCTCACCCTTCATAACAGAAGTGAGAAAAAGTTTGAAACTTGAAAAAGACCAATTACCTTCAAAAGACGAAACAATCGTACCGATGATTGTTGAGAAAGCTGCTCTTGGTATCATAGAAGAAGGCAAGTTAATAGGAAAACGACGTGTGGCGGAGGAAATGGCCAAGCAATTGATGGCGCAGCACAAGAAAGGAATCAAGGAAACCTGGAAATGCTGTGCTCGTCTGTATTCCATGGAAGAGTTTTTGTATAAAAAATTAAACGAAGCTATGAGATTGATAGGCAGTGAAGAGCATGAACAGACCTGGCGAAGTAAAATCCATACACTGGGTCCTTTTTGCTTGCTTTTATGGGACAATCCCTTCAACAATAAACTAAGTGAGAATATAGTACTTTATCGAGGTGCGAAGCTGACTCCAGAACAGATTGCCACCTATCAAGACTTATGTACGCGTTCTGATGAATATCGCTCATTTCAAGCGTTCACGTCATGCAGTCGAAATCGTAAATTCGCAGAAAATTTTCAAGGCGCAAATGTCTTGTTCATCATGAAAGTAGAATTTGCTTTTACCGTCGATCTCAGCCCAATATCGAAATACCCTGAAGAAGAAGAAGAGCTTATAACTCCAGGCGTGTGTTTCAGTGTGCAACGCATGGAATTTGACAGTGAAAACAAGAAAACCTTGATATACTTGAACGTAAAACAACTATTTGCTGGTAAGTATGATCCTTTCATCCACAATCTTTGTGACACGATAAGAATATTCTTAAAAGTTGCCAATCAGATTTCTTTCACAATTGATTTAACATTGAGCCACGAAAAGTCTTTTTCGAGTTGTAATCTTCATAATAATATAGGGCTTCAATGAACTAACCAGGATAATTTATAGGCAAAACTGATGTCCTCGAAAGTTCGAATATCCGTCGGAAACTACAGAGACAGTGGTAGATCAGCCTTGTTAATATGACCCAAGTGCTACGTAGTGATATATGAACAAGCAATATCATTTCTGATATATTTTCGGTTCAAAATCAGCGCTATTCATATTTATTTAAGGTAACGATGAACACGAGTTTATTGCACTTACATTGGAGGTGTTTGTACTGTTGAGCGAGTTGATTGACCTTCTTCAGGTGAAATGATAGCTCTCACCGTGAAACTAACAAATTTAAAATATGAGCGGCCCTTGATGCACTTGGGACAGAGATAGGGAGCCTACAGGGTCCTAGAGGGGTCCCTATAGGGTCTCTATAGGACTTCTATAGGGGCTTATAAGGTCCTGTAGAGACCTATAGGGCTTATAGGGTCCTATAGAGACTCCTATAGGATCAATATAGGAGTCTCCTATAGTGATTCTATAGGGCCTCTATAGGGGTCCTATAGAGGCTCTATAGGACCCCTATAGGGGCTTATAGGGTCCTATAGAGACCCTATAGGGACCCCTCTAGGACCCTGTAGGCTCCCTATCTCTGTCCCAAGTGCATCAAGGGCCGCTCATATTTTAAATTTGTTAGTTTCACGGTGAGAGCTATCATTTCACCTGAAGAAGGTCAATCAACTCGCTCAACAGTACAAATACCTCCATTGTTAGAAATTAAACATCTAGTTTGATATCACCATTGTTAGTATACCCTTGAAAGTGGTATATCACAGGTGCTTGTCGGCAAACCCGATTTAACGGATTTAAAAGTATTTGAATAAATCATTTCTTGTTGGTTTTATCAGACTTTCTCGAAAGGTACAGATGTTCAACCGTTATGGTTATGATCTCGTATCTTTATTATTCAGAGAACAGGCCAATCTTCTATGAGACAATTGTAAAATTTTGTCAAAATAGAGCAAATGTCTTCCCCTACGAGTTAGTGTCTTCAATTTCCACTAATATGTTCAAATCACGTGTTTACTGAAGTTTCAGTTAAAAAAAAACATTTTGACATTCATTCGTTTGTCGTATCATACAGCAAAGTCATCTAACACCATCTGAGTTGGAATCAGTGTGATAATTCATGTATGAATATATTCCGGTTGACTGAGAAAATTTTTCCATATACAAAATACACCAGTTTCTTTTCCGAAATCTTCCACTACTTTGAATATTTGATATCAAGATGCAACTATATTGAAAAACATTAAGGTCTTCAAATATAGTCTTGCAACATTCATTTTCGATAGGTGCAAACTATCAGTATCAATGTGATCGATGTCGATGAGTTCGTTCTCCTGAGTTATCAGATATAGTAATAATTTCCACAGTTTCGAGAAAAAATGGGTCTCAAGTGAGCTGCAACGTTTTAAAGCTATTTTATGTTCTTTCCTCGTCTTTATGGCGACCTATAGTCCGTTTAGAAATATGCTGGACATTCGAAAGAAGCGTTATGAGAAGTCTCAGAAATTGGAGGAATTTCATTTTTTGACTTTCCAAACAATATTGTTTCTTTAAATCAACACAAATGTTCAATGTCGCGATTTAGAATAATATGACGAGAAAAGTCTATTACAAAACCATTGTTCTGGGCAAATGAGAGAAAACTCGATAATAAATTAATCCATTTCGCATTTTTATTATTTTGAGGAAAAAAAAGTGTTTTGAATCATGTTGTGTTGATAACAATGCGACTCAAAAGAACTCTTTTATTGCTGACATTTCACTAGTTAGACATGATCATTTAAAATGAAATACGATGCGATTGTAATACAAGGACTTTGTTGAACCACATCATTTTTGATGAGTTCCAAGTGTGAGATGTTGATATTTCGAAACATATTCACTCTTCAAAGTAACAAATATTCTCTTCATCATCATACACTGCAGAGCAGCATTTCAGTCAGTTGAGGAAGTTTGCATTTTTCAAAACAAAACCAGTCCTAGGAAACAATTCGCCAAACTTATTCCAGAAGGCCAGTTTTCAGCACCAACCCAGAAAATGAGTGCCCCATCTAGAATGCAACATTTTTAATCTCTTTTTTTGAAAATCAGAAACACAGGTCAATGGTTCCATGCTAATTAAGTTAATTCAATAGAGAACTTTGCAGTTTAAAATCTATTGACCCATTCTCTACAAATACGATTTTCTTGTTAGTGAAAAATTGAAATTTCTATGCTCTATGCTTCCAAGATCGTTTCAAGGCTTATGGTGGTGTCTTTCCAGCAGTAACAGGCTTGAAACGATCACCAATGAGTATTTTTGGATATACTTTCGAAATTCCTAGTTTGTAAAGTCAAGCTTGTTCGTTGCAAGATTTATTATTTTTCGATTGTTTGCAGACTTGAATTCTGAATAAAATGACCTAAAATTACAATTGAACAATGAAAATCTGTAGATTGTTCCGAATACAAAACAAACGATGGCATAGGCCTGCCAGAAAAAAAGCCTTTCGCGATGGTTGTAGAATTTTTATTTCAAAAACGTTACTCCCGAATATCTTACTTAAAATTCTATAACAAATATTAAGAAATCCAGAATCTCATAGAGAATCTTGTGGTATAGTTCAAATTTCAGCGAAACAGTTATTTGAAACAGTTTGCATTATTTTTTCGTTTGTGATGCTCATAATTGGACGAATTTACTATCTGTCAATGTTTTCACTTTTTCACCGTCAAGAAAACTCTCTCGTCCTTCCTGGGTCACTCGTCAGTTAATATGATCATCGATTCATGGCCCATTTCTTTAGAGCCAGCAAGACTAAATATTTTTGTCAAACAGAGATGAATGATATAGTGTATACTTCAGAAAAGCTTTTAAAAACTCTTCTCCGTCAAGAATATTGCGACATTTTCTTGGTTCTTCTCATATCGACGATTATCTTCGTATCCCCTCCATCTTCTCATATGGCACTTTTCAATGAAAAAGAAGAAGAAATCTTAAATCACTTTTTGTTAAGGAGAATAAGAATTTTTCTTTAGTTTTATGATTGAGAGATCTGTTTGAACTAGATTGTTGGAACAGCAGTCCAGTTATTCACTTCTCCAAAAGAGCTTCAAATGATCATCAGTACATATATTGATTGTAACATTGCAGAAGACCTTTTCATTGTGCTGTTCAATTGATATGTACTTGAATCATGAAATGGATTCACAATCTCCTATGGTTGATTGTGATACACAACTTGCACAAGTTGATTATGATCATTTGGAATGCATAGAAAACGAAGTAGATGAAAATAGAGATGCGACAGCATGTAGAAGCATTCCTGCAGGAATCGAAGGAATGAATTCGAACAAACTCAGAGAAATGTTTCAGAATTGAGTTGATCAATCTTTTGTTCTCCCTTTTTATGTATAAATCTTCTCTAGTAGATTGAAGACGGCGAGTGACAGTCGAACTATTGAGAAAAGGCAAAAGATCGCTTTAATCTGCATCAACTGATGTTGATCAAAAGCAAATCGATGAGCCTGTCCAGATGTGAACATCCGCATGAATTGTGAATCTCCGCTACTTCATAGTTCGACTGTCTTTCATCGTTATCGGTTCACGAGAAATAAATCGGAAGATTTCATGAAAGTAGCACTATTACATTTCTGAGCAAGTCGTGACGTTCTCATCTGATACAATTTCATAATCAATAAACAATGCCAGAACTAACATGGCAAAAAAACTAGAGCAAATACTTGACGTTTTCACGACGCTATCCACAGCAAAAATACTTCCGTCAGTTTCTTGCCGACTAATTACAAAGTTTTTCTCATTGTTCATACCACTGTACTCTGTTTCCAGCTAACCTTTATGTCTCACTCTGCCGATCACTCTCATTTATCTGTGCCTTTCGAGGGCTATATACAATACTAGAGTTACAATTCATATCCACTCAAGGCTTCCATTCAAGATCCACTGAAAAAAAGAATCTCAAAGCCACCGTCATAATCAATACTAGATTTCTACAGCTGAGAGTCCCACTACAGCGCTAACAAAATCATTGATATTCAAACATTCGAGGGAGGGCACCATTAGATATCAAAACGAAACTACCAAAACTAAAAAAGTATTCCTACCAAACACTCCCATTCCTACAAACGCCACCATACTCTAAACTGTCATACTGAATTTATTTTAACAAAAATCTATCCCAAGAACCCAATTCTAACACAAAGAAACAACACAACGATACACAGATAACCACTTCTATAACAACTCACCAAAACAAAAGAGAATCTCCAAGAAAAACCTTCAGCATCACAACTTCTATCACTCACTTTCTTTCGCGTGTCAAACACAACCATGACTACATATCGCCCAAAAACCCGTTAAATATCCCCTCCCGAATCGATCAACTCCTCCTCTTCAATGCCACAAGCCGAAAAGAATCAAAGACACATCAATTTCAACCAACCATCTTATTTTAGACATACATAAAGGTGAAATTGATCCTACAATAGATCAACATCATACGACCAAAACAACCCAACACTATTCAGCAACTAAAACAACCCATCCAACTACAACGTCCTTTTTCTAATTCGACAGAAACATGATTTTAAAATATTTCCATACTGCAATTTATTTGACTTCCATGTGATAACGCAACCCTAACACGAATCCAATTTCTAATTAAATTCAACCCTTATCTTCGAATCATTTCCTCATGAGCACTATTTTGTTTTCACGCCACTTTCTACTCAACCACAAACGCCAAATTTCCACTGGATTGGCAAATGATTATTCGATAGTTTTATAGCATGCAATTTCTAACTCAATCAGAACATGATTTTAGAATAATCACATAATGAGCATTATTTGATTTCGATGTCATTATCAAACCTATGAAAAACATTCAATTTCCAATTCAATTCAAACACGATTTCAGAATAACTTCATGCTGAGTATTGTTTCATTTCGATGATATTATCAAATCTATCAAAAAATATTCAATTTCGAAATCAATTCAACCATGATTTTCGAATAATTTCATGCTGAGTATTATTTGATTTAGATCCCATTATCAAATCTATGAAAAACATTCAACTTCCAATTCAATTCAAACATGATTTTAGAATAATTTCATGCTAAGCACTATTTCATTTCGATGTCATTATCATATCTACGAAAAGCATCCAATTTCGAATTCAATTCAAACATGATTCTACAATAATTTCATGATGAGTACTTTTGTTTTCGACATCTTTATCCAATCTATGAAAAAAATTCAATTTCGAATTCACTCCAAGCATGATTTTAGAATCATTTCATGCTGA
>CAJNOL010003556.1:0-21675 GCA_905250125.1 Rotaria sordida
CGTATTAATGTTTCTGGTGATCGGTATAAAAATACAAGTTTAGCAAAAAATTCTTCTTCAAAACGTAACATATGATTTTCTCGAACTAAATAAATATCAAGTAAAAGATGCCATAAATGTTCAACATTTGGTAATTCATTAAACATTATTGTTGTACTTGTTTGCAAGATTGTACGAAACAATCGAGCAACAACAATCACAAATGTTGTATATAAACCAATTATTCTATATAGAAAAATAGAATAATATATATATATATATCATATTTTCTTTCTGAATAAAAAACAAATTTCTAGACTTAAGACTATCTATACTATGAAAACTTTTATCTAATAGATTCATATTTGTGGATTACAATAAAACAATTCATTTTTAGTTCCGTGATCATGATTTTTTTTTCCTAATAAATAAATATCGTTTACAAGAGTTCCAAAATGCTTCGACTTGTGATGATTCGTCAAACATTATTGAAGGAAATAAATTACATAATTTATAAGAATAACTGAAATTATTGATATATAGATGGCAATAATACTACATAGTTTGTAAAAGAAAACAAATACAAAAAGAAAGAACAAGTTGCTACTACTCTCAAGTCATGAAACGATTTTCAAAGTTCGTCATTGTTTCATTGAACGAAAGCGAAATTTTTGCAACTTGAATAGATTGTTGTAGCTACTTAATACTAAATAACTACAAAATTTCAATTCGATAGCTTTGACTCTAGATGAGTAACTGTAATAAGCCTATCGTACACTATTGTATCAATTTCCCAGTTACTTAGGTTGATACTTTTAAATCAAAATAAATATAATCCATATCAATTTATCAATGATTCTTTGACGTGATGAAATATTGATTTGTTTTATTCTATTTTAATATCATTTTTCGATTGTCCGATGTTATTGTGTTCTCGCCCTCATATTTTTTTTGTTTTAATAGATTTCAAATGTATTCTATAGGTTGAATGTCCGCTAATTATGTAACAAAATTTTCTGGTTGAATTCAAAGCTATGCATATTCTTTATTTAGAATCTTCATCATCTTGAAAAATTATTATTTTCTAAATCGTATAATTCTTTGGCTTTTTTTTCCATTGTTAACTTCTATATATTTCTTCGATCGACATGTACGGAAATAAAAACACATTTCCGACATCGAACTGAATCAGTTCAAGTTATTGAAAATTTGATAATATAGTGCATGATAGTTTTGTTACAATTTCTCATCTATAATCAAAGCTACCGATCTGAAACTTTGTAGTTATTCAGTACTAATAAACACAATAATCTGGCAAAGTTGAAAAAAACTTTGCTTTTGTCGAATAGAAGAGCGATAAATTTTGAAAATCGTCTCAGAACTTGTGAAAAATGTCATATGTATATAATAAAATTTTATCAGATAAATAGAACATGCGGTGAACGCTATGAAAGCAAAGCTAAAAAATGTAAAAATTACAAACCCATATCGAGTAAGAAATGAAATATTAGCCGGTGAAACTTTATCATTGAAAAAGATCATAGTCAAATAATTTCGATTGGGATAGGCACCTGAAAATATTAGAAAAATAAAAATCAATGTACATTCTATATTATAAACTTAAGTTTTTCTTACATGATGGATTATAATTATATCTATTTCCATGTTCTGACATTTCCCACCAAACATCTGTACTATTTGGAATTGTTGTTGTACGATTTAAACCCATTGTAACATTACCATAATAATCATTTAGAAAAACTAAAAAAAAACAAATTTGATTTTAAATAATTAATAAAATTTCTAAGAATATAATTTACTATTTTTAAAAGCAAGAATTTCTTCTGGATTTGCTTTTGGTCGAACATGTAGAAATCTTGGTAATAAATTAACAATTGTAAAATTTCTAAAATAAATAATTATTAAATATTTTTTTAATAATATTATCAAATATACGTCGTTGTTTGTATATCCATTGTTCCATTGAGTATATCAATTAATGCATGTCGAATATCTTTATCATTTGCTTTTATATCAATTGTATGTTCACCTGTTACAACAGTTGCAAGATCTCCTGAATAATCTTGATCTGTTAAATAACGTCTTATTGTATATGAAAATCGAACAGGTACTGAAACATTTGAACGTAAACTATTAACAACAATATCACGTATTGGTTGACTTATTTCCCAAAGATCAACACTTGTAGCAAATAAATTTACACAACGAATATCATCAGGATTAAAATCACGTAAAAATCCATAAGCACCATCCTGTTTTAAATAATAAAAAAAAAGAAAGCATATTTATTAATATAGTCTTGAATAGATTTTATTTGACAATGAATATATATAAAATACAGATCTTCTTCACATACAAAAGATTCTAGTTTAGATCAATTGAATTGTCAACATACAGGGATAAGTACATAAAATAGATTATCTATAAGTTTCTATCTCCACAATAGAATTAACTTTTAATGAGATATTCATATTGATAAAACTAACATTTATCCTTCCTGTAAACATCTCACACAACAGAATCGAACCGAGTTTTTACTGGTTCGAATGTCTGTTATACAATGATGACATTTTACTAGAAGTACCTAAATAATCTAGACATGTGTAAAATTAACTTTTTTTGTGTCTCCGAAACTGAGACCAAAACTAATAAAACAACCTGTATATCTATTCTTAGTACTGTTATGAACTCTTTTCGCTAATAAAGCGGTTTCATAGCTCACAACATAGTTCTTTCAATCGTTGAATTCAAAATTGATTCTAATATCTGAATTAAATCATTGAATTGGTAGATATACATACTTTATTTGTTGTTTCTACATTTAATGATTCAATTCTATCACGTAATCTCTTCAAGTCAGCCATTGTAAATGGTACTAAATCGATATCTTGTGCTGTCATTTGATAAATTGGCTATACAAAAAAAAAATAAGAATAATAAATAAAGAAAATAAGAATAATGAATGATCATACCAAATATGGACCTAATTTAATTTCAACATTAACTTCTTTAGGTGGATTTGGTTGATAAAATGATGAAGAAAATGAAAAAAATAATAGTGGAAACCAAATTAATAAAATTAATAAAACTAATAATGAACCACCAACACCATATTTTGTTATTTTTGGTCGATTTACACCACGCTCAGTTGGATATTTCTAAAATAAAAATATAATTCATTAAAAATTTATCTTTAATTTAAATTTATTTTAACTTGTTCAGCCCATCGTGCACATTTCAATAAATAAACATTCGAATAAATATCTTCTAATTGTAACCAACTTGATAATCCAAGTGCTGTATTTGTAAAAATCCAATCCATAATTGTTCGTAATTCAAGTAAAAATGGAATCAATAAATAACTAAACATAGATAAAAAAGAAAAAGAAATATATTAAATTAAAAATTCAATTTAAAATAGATAATTTCTTACATTCGATATAATATTTGATTAACATAAGTAAATCTTTTCATAAGAAAATTTCCAGCTATACGTTTTGGATAACCTAATCGTATTTGTGTTGATGAATAACCAAAAGAAATACATTTAAATAAATACCAAAATTGAGCAGCAACATTATCACGAAATTTACTTTACAAAAAAAAAAATAAATAAATAAATAATTTCAATAGAATAATTCATATATACATATGTGTTATAGCAGGTAATACAAAAAATAACCAAACATGTACACCAATAACTTGAAATAATTGAAAAAAGAATTTTCCACGAACATTTCGACGTAAATAAAGTGCTCGATCAATTATTATTAATATAAATTGAATTAAAAGCAATACAAGAAAAGCTACAGGAACCTTAAGACAGAAAAAAAAAAGAAAATAATAATAATACAAATTTAATTATAAATTCAAATAAATATATTTAACTTTATTTTCTTTGATTGTTTGTACAACAGTATTACCAGCAGCTCTTTCCTAAATATTTTATAAAAAATTTATTTTTATTTATTTAGAAAAAATAGAAATATGAAATAGTGCATAATCCCAACCAATGTGAAAGGAGGAGATTTCTATTATTTCTTATCTTATAATTCAAGTTCACATATATGTGATTTATTTATTATCCTTTGAATTTTTGTTAACTGTTATAATGAATCAATATGAAAAAAAAAACTTTTAATTTTTAAAAATAACTTACACCAAATTGACTATAAAAACATATAACGATAATCATATTAATAAAATCACAAAAAAATAATGATGCATAAACATCATGAACAAATAATGATTGTTGAGGTTGTCGATAAAAATTAATAATTGCTTTCAGAAAATATCCACTAATTCAAAAAGAAAAAAGATAATTATTTTAAATATTGAAATTTTTGTATATAGAATATTTCATTTAATTCACCTTTTTACTTTCGGTGGTTCTAATTGAGAAGTTTCTTGTTGAATAGATCGACTAGTATCTTGATCAACTGAATCTAATCATAATGAATTATGAAATTTATGATTTTGTATATTTCATAAAAGAGTCTAGGATAATTGCTTACCAGATCGAGGCTAATCAATATTCAGCAGATACTTTCAGAGTCATAGTCTTTATTTTATATGAAAAAGTTTACTTTTTAGTTTCTTTCATGAACAGGAACAAAAAATACAAGAGATCATCTTAAGTATACAATTGTCTATTGCTGATATCGTTGGGAAGAAATTCAGTGTTGATTTCAAATGTCACAATTGTGAATGCATACAAGAATGCATTCTCTATCACGATAATACATGTTCAGTTTTTCGATAATTTATTTTTCTCTTCATGTATTCAATTACTTCATCATATGGTTCCTCATAATCTGTAGATGAATTTTCTTAGTAAAACAATATCGTATTTAACGACCCGATTGCAGGACACTTAATCGGGACATATGCTCTCTAAAGCACTTGCTCACATGGATGTGAGTATGAATGAAGAGAAGACCCACACCTGCGAGCAAGTATCTTGACGAGCAACTGTTCGGCTTCTCAATAAAATGTGAAAATAAAAACTGTCTTTAGATTCCAACATAGGTATTCGTTTTTAGAGAATAACGGGTGAAAAACTTGTTTTTTTTTCAGTCCATTGTGCAAATATATTAGAAATTTATCATAGTTCAAAAATCTCAAGTTCTGATTTGTCACTAGTGAGTTTTAATTTTCCTATTGAACTAAACTTTGTATACGTAGTCGAAAGTTTCGAGCACTTGATGTTCAACATTAACTGTCGTAGTAATGAATCGTGATATTTTCATATAAATTATCAACATTTAAAGAAATACGCTGACTTCTGACATTAAGTAGAATTTCTCTAGGAATAATTTCATTGAACTATTTATTATAGTCTAGTCAATTAGCCTATCATTTAATGTACCTGTTTCTGCTTTCCAAAGTCCGAGTTGCTAAAATAGAAAAAAAAACAAAAATAATAATTAATACAACACAAAATAAAACCATAATTAAATATATACTTTTAATATTGATCGATGAAGAAATAAAGATAAAAGTAGAAAAAGATCTGCAGCTGATGCACCATCTTCTTTTCGATTAATTCCAATAATATTTACTGGTGATAATGGATTTGTTTCAGTTATTTCTGAAGCATTCCATGGATAAAAACGAAATTGAAATATATATTTAACAACAATCATTGCTTCTGTATAAGTTATTATTGTAATCCAATAATTTCTTGTTGGTCGTGATAATAACATAGCCCAAAGAAATATTGATAATGGTAATGGTATTGAAAGTAATGAACCTGATGTTAAATGATTGATTACCATTGCTGAATAACATACAAGTTCCGAACGAGACATTATAAAATAAAATAATGAATCAAAAAAACGATAAAAACGTGAACGTTCATTTAAATTAGTTGTTTGAGTATGTATGGGAATGTTATTATGACTGAATAAATTAAAAATCGATTAGAATTAAAAGAAAAAAAATTTTCATTAGAAAAATTTACTCATCATTTTGTGGAGTAGTAGGATCAGCGTCATCGAGATTAATAGTTGTAGCCTAGAAGAAGAAGAAAAAAATAAAAAGATAAAATAATTTTCTTTAGAATATAAAAGAAAAATATTAAATTTACTGTTGTAATATTTATTTGTGAACGAGTACGTTCTTGTTGTTGATTTATTTTATCTTGTGTTTTCATTTGAGATAATTTTCTTGAAACTTCTCTATAATCTCGTGAATGTCGATTAAATGAATCAATAAAATAATCAACAACAATTTGACCAATTAAACATATTTTAAAAAAAAATGATTTTTGACTTTGTTCAGATTCTTCAATTAAATAAACATTAATAAAATATTATAAATAGATTTAATTCTACCTTTCGGTTCAACAGATATTGTCTGTTCACTAGTCGATGATGGTATCGTTTCAGTAGTTATTGGTGTTACTGGAGGTTGAATAGGTGATGCTGGAAGAAATTCTTGATCGTCTGATTCAGAAAGAGATGTACTCGAAGGTTCTAAAAGAAATATTTTTATTTGTTCCAATCGAATCTTAAAAGATTCTTCAAAAATATTAGTAGAAATCCCTCAAACTATTCGATATAGATGTAATAAAGTTAAAGTTTTTTTTTTTTCCGAAATGACTTACTTTGTGCAACAGCAGCAGCAGCTGTCTGTTTATCACGTGCTGTTAAAACTTGAAGAATCTAAAATAGAACATAATTATTTATTTTTCTTTCTTTTTTGTCTTTTGATTTACTTGTTCTTGAGCAAAAGTTGCTTCATCTTGCTTTCCTTCATCTTCTTCTTCATCTGATTCGTACTCAAACATATAATAATCACCTGATCGAATTACTAGAAAAAATTCAAAATTTTTGAATATTTGATATTTCTTTCTTTCTTTCTTTCTTCTAAAACAAACCTGCAAAATGTTCAGCTGAATCGCCAAGTGCTGCAGCAACTTTTCTACCGGATCGATTTACTTGTAATTGTTCTTTAATACGTTCTAAACTTCGAGTTATTTTTTTCACTGTTTGTTGTTCTTCTTCATCTTTTTCATCTATACGTTGACGTGAGATATCATTAAATAAAACAGCACCTTGACTAGCTAATTTAGCTTGTGAACGAAGTTCAGCAACAATATGTTCCCAATAATAACTACCAAATATTCGTTTTTGTAATAATAAACATATCAAACAGAATCCATCCCTATCGATTAATATATTTAAAAACTTAAAGTTATGAATAAGAAATTTACATAAAAAGACTAGCATCAGTTGCACTTTTATCACATTGTTCTGGAATGCCTAGAAATTCAATCAAAAAGAAAATTAAACTTAAATTCTCTATTAACCAAAACAAAAAGAAAATTAAAATAAGAATATACCCTTAGATGATGCAGGACAATCTCTTGGAGGAATAAAGTCCAATCTTAAGCATGGTACAAGCAAGTCGACAAATGTACACAATGAAGATGTACGTTTCACCCCTTCACAAGGTGTCAATGGATAAAGAAAAATGCAAACAGCCACCTAAGAGAGAAGAATCAATTTTAATCAAGGATCATGCTTTATTATCAAAGAAGATATATAAAAGAATTGATAAAATTAAAGCATTTAATTAACTAGAACTACTTTTTGAACTGTCTGATGCTTTACAAGCAACCGCAAAGATTTCCTGTATAATGCATTGAGTTGATAAAATATCAATACAAGCAACTATCTGAAAATGTTGATTTCTTTTTTCTTTTCTTAAATTCTTCTTAATAAAAGCATTTCTATTGTTCTTACTTGTAAACATGCTTTAATAAATATAACCGAAAAACAGTAATAAATTAAATATGTCCATCTAAAATAAAATATTAGAAATAAAAAAAGAAATCAAAATCTATGATTAAACATACATCCGAAGCATAACTGTAACTTGTTTAGTTAAAAAATCTTGTCCATACCAAAAAAAATAAAAACATGCTACAAGATAACCAAGACCAAGTAAACTAATTCTTGTTATTCCAGCTAAATAAACAATTGATAAAACAACCCATGCACCATACATAAATATAGCATATTTTATTTGATCAAACCAATGTCGTTTATTCATAACAAAATCCCATGTTGGATTATCTTTATAAAGATCATTTTCATTAATTATTTCATTATTTGATCCACCTGCTTGAATATAAATACGATCTTTTTCATTAGTTTCATATTTAAATACACGCCATTGTTGACAAGCAAATAAAAGTTGAAAGAAATCAGCTAAATTAAGAAAACAAAAAAAACAATATCTTACTCTGAAGAAAAAAAAATTTAAGATTACCAATTAATTGTGTTGCTATTGGAGGATTTGTATAATCTGGTAAAAACAACCAACGTTTTAGTTGAACCCATCCATTAATTTTAATATTTGCCCATGGATAGTCTAGAAAAGAATGATGCATGTACTTCAGTTTGTTTTTTTAACAGAATATTTGAAATTTCAAAGATCTCTACAATATCATATCAATAGAAATCAGTATTCAAAACCTCACACTACGATAGATAGTCGAAAAATTCCATTGTAGTTTTATTCTGTGCAAAAAGCTGACGGTCAGCAAGCTTTAATATTTTGATAAAACTATCATGGTTTTCTTTAACCTCAATCAACTCTTGAATTCTCTTTTCTTCTTCTCGCTTACTTTCTCGTATATATGATTTATTTTCACAAAAAAAAACAACACATCTGATTGTCTATCTGAATTAAAGATCTCAGCTTATTATATTGATTTGTTGAAGTGATAATAGTACAATAAATTATATGCCAGTTGTATCATCAATATTATATATATTATCTATCACCTTTAGTTTTTTTATATAGCAGAAAAAAAAATGAAAAGTCACAGATTCTTGTGAGAAGAATCCATAAAAAATAAAAAATAATCTTAATCCAACAGTTTCTTTACAAATATAATTGATCTTAGTTCGATTTATCATTCTACAATAAATAAATAAAAAAGACTTGACCGATAATAAATAAGAGTTGGTAAAGATTAGTAAATATAGGAAGATCCATGGTAATATCTGGACTAGTAGAACAATCAATACGAGGCTGAATCGAGTCACATTTATTATACTTCATCACAAGCTTCTACTCTAGAACAGAACTCGACTGTCTGAGCTTTCACTCCTTCATTCCATCTTAAAGCCTGTCGGCTTAGTTTCAGACTCAATCGGGTGCGGATTCGAAAATTTTACACCCGAAGGCTCTATTCTCCCTGCTGTTAAAATCCTTGTTACGCTACTATTCTATACCAAGATAACTTTAAATTCATTAAAACGTAACTGTGAAAATCATTTTTATCCTACAACTCTTGTGTAGAACCAGATAATATATTATTTGATTAGTAGATTTATGATGGTAGCTAGGTTTAAATACTATAGTCAGGAAGAGTTTTATTATTTTTTGAATAAAATCAAAAATTCCAAAAAATATTATTATATACATCAAAGCTTTCTGCCCATCCGGACTCAATCAGTAAAAAATTTTTTAGACTCAGATCCAACAGACTCTATCTACAGTAATTATAGAGATACATCGAAGCGAAATCTATAAATATCTTCTTTATAATTCCGACATATAAAACTAATACTTTGTTATGAAAAATCTTGATCTTCTACTGGAAAATTGAAAATACTTACTGAAGCAAAGAAATGGTGGTGCTCCAACAGCACTCATATATTGAATAGGAAAAGAAATAATTAAAAAAAATATATAAATTGGCCATATTCGTTGAATAATACGTCTACTAGATATTAAAAATAATCCCAACCACATAGAATAAAGTACAGCTATCATATCAAGACGAATACCAACAACAATAACTGTTGTTATATAACATATCTAGAAAAAAATAATATTTTTTTTTGTTATATAAATAAATTTGTTTTCTTTTTTTGATTTACCTCTAAACCAAATCTATAAAAAATAAAATTTGCTAAATATTTCAAACAATCACAAATTCCTTGATCAGCTTGTTGATAATTAACGATATCAAATTCATATGTATCATCATCATCATTATTCATAGTTTTTAATGCAAATGGTTCAAATAAAATTGGAAAACGATTTTCAACAAGATGAACATTAAAACGAACTGTTAATGATGAACGACGATGTTTTTGTCGATATCGTACTATTGCATCAAATGTTAAACAAATTGTTAATAATATATAAAGCTAAAAAATAAAAATTTCAAAACTTTTTTCTTTTGTCTTTTTAAACAAGATTATCTTTTTCTTACACCAATAAATGGATCAATATTTTGTGTTGATTCAAGACCAAACCATTTAGCTGTATCATTCGGTATTAAACTCACATTTGAATCAATCTAAATGATATTCTTTATAGAAAGATAAAAAATTTAAAATTATTTAATTTTATTCTATACATGAGAACAATTTTTAATAAAAAAATTTTTTTCAATTATATGTTGTTTGGCTATTTCTAATTGATAACACATTGATAAAAGAATATAAAAACCTGTAGCACTTAATGTTAATAAATTTATTAATTTTCGAAGATGAAATAATGTTAAACCAATTGTTACTAAAATCATTAATACTGTATTAAATCCACATACCTAATAATACATGAATATTATTATTATTATTATTTTAAAAAAATAAGGATTTGTTATTTACTTTAAGTGTAGATGTAAGAACCATTATAAGTAGAACTAATTTAAAAACATGTAATTCAGCAAAACGCCAACCATAATAATTTATTTGTTTATAGAAACGATTTGTACGAAAATAAAATTTATATAATGTTTCTTGCCAAGTTTTTGCTTCACGTTGTAAGATTGGTTGAGTATGAAAATTATTAGCATGATCAGTATTTTCTAAAGAATCAGTAAGTATTGATAATGAAAATAAAAGGAAAATGTTTTACCTTTTGCAAATGTATGAATATCTTTTAATGTACCATTTGCTGGACCTTGAATATCCTTCTCACTAAAAAGTAGATATTGATAGTGTAGTCATAGTTAATTTGAGAGAAGAATTTTTATTTTATGCACACATAAAACAATAGAGATATTCTTTCTAACATAATTTCAATCGAACAAAAATCGCCACTAGTACAATATTCAAACAATAGATTGTTATTTCACTGCCGACATTAGTGATGAGCAGGATCAATCATTTTTTATCCTAGTTTTGCACTTAGCAATTTTTGTACTAGTGAAATATGCGATATAATTTTCTATGAGTTTGACACATCTCGCATGACTTCTAATATTCTCTCTGGAAGGTGCATTACTTGTTTTTAATTCACTAATACTTCGTTCATACGTTTGACAACTCTATTGTTTACAGAACAAAAAAAAAATTAATTTTACTATCAAAGTTATAACAGTAAATATTGACATGATCATTCATAACTACAAGTAGTGTAAACAAAACTCTAGCATGACGTTTTCTTTTTCAATGGGAAGATATCTATGAATTTGTATTTGCATTTATTGATACGAAGAAGAATAAATTAAACATAATATCAAAGTAAACACTTCAATAGACTCGATTATAAAATTACCTTGGCATAGAAATTAAATTCATCCAACCCGAATGAAAATAATACAATTGCATTATATTAACAACTAGAAATGTACTTGGTGTAAGTAATTTAAGTGCTAAAACATCTGATGGAACAACTTCAAGTCCAATTGATGCAAGTCTTACAAATAAAAAGAGAAAATCTATATTATTTCATATAGAAAAACTTACAATTGTTTACTAAATTTTTTTGATAAAAATACATTTACTTTTTCAAACTAAAAATATGAACAACAAAAATTTTTTTTTTTTTTTTTTTATAAAATAATCTTCTACTTGATAAATATATATTCCAATTAAAACTAACATTGAATAAATAACTATGATTAAATGAAATGTTGCTGCTGTTTTTCGCCAAAATCCAAATGAAATCTAATTTAAAAAAAAAACAATAAATATAATTATTTGTTTTATTCATCTCGAAGAATATTGATCATACTTGAAATGAAAGAATAAAAAATAAATAAAACACCATATAAATAATTCGATAGATCACGACAGTATTTTGAATACTAACAAGTAAGAGCATACCACATGATACAAATATCCAATATTTTGTTAATAAATTAATTAACCATCGTCCTTTAAAAAAAAAAATTTAATTTCAAAAAAAACAAAATCAAATAACTACCTAATCGACGAGGATATGAATCATTTGTTGTACTGTTTCGACGAGCTACAATAATAGTAAAAAGAAATAAGAATTAATTAAATTTTTTCAATAGAGCAAATCAATTTTAAGAAAAACTATTCAAACACACAGGCATAGATTTATTTCCCTCATCAAAATCATCTTACTTAATTCTATAACTGTAAAAAAACAAAGAAAAAGTAAAATTTATCTTTAATTTTGTTTTTTTACTCTTCAAAATTTAATGAAATAAACAAATAAATCATTACCTTCATTTACTTCTGTATTAGCAAGTCGTTTTTCATTAATATATTGTCGAAGTGTTAACCAAAAAAACATCATATAAAAAGACTAAAATAGATGAAAATTAATTCATTGAAAAAATATTCTATTATACAAAAATTTCATACTTTAAGTAATAATGGAATAAATGCTGGTTGAAAATCATCTATACGAATACCAATTTGTTCCATAGTTCGACGATCATATGCAAAATTTAATTGATTAAAACTTATTTTAAACCCAACTAAATATTGTAAAATTAATAATATTCCTCCATAGATTGTAAAAAATGGACTCATTCTTAAACACCATTGTCGAGAATTAGGTGATACCCAAAGTAAACATGCCCATAAAAGATAGACTAATGTTAATAAACTATGAAATGTTATACTCCATGCCTAAAATTAATCGAATTATTTGATGAAACAAAACAAAAATATATACTAACCAACATAGCAATCAATGATAATAAATAACTATGTCGTTCAAGTACACGAAGAATAGAAAAAATAACGAAAATAATTCGTCCTTGCCATGTTTGATCACCAGGTTGTTCTAAACTCCATCGTCGATGTGACAGTGGTGGACTTTGCTCAAGTATATCACGACCATCGCTACTTTGAACCAAACTCTAGAACATATATATATATATATGAAGTCAATATGATAATATATTATCATAATTTCATAAACGAAGCCCAGCAAAGTCGAAAAGAAAAAAAAATCGATTTGATAAACAATGCAAAAGCCAAATTTTCCTTCCGAATATAACTAAACTAAGTTTATGTATTCAAAACTATAGATAAGCAGTCACACAATTCAAATACAAACGCAAGCACAATATGAGCAAACCTGCTGATCAGTATTACGACGTGAACTTGTCTGGTTAAATAAGTTACACACACAGAGCATACGAAAAGGGTGACACACACAAAGATATATTTTTTCTTTTTTTCTTACCTCCTGTTCAAGTGATTGAGTCGTTGTTGCATTCGATCGTACCTTAAGAAGAAAAAAAGAGAAAATCTTTCATTATAAAACAAAAAGCCAATTAACTTTCAATAAAATTTACTCGTTGAAAACGTGTTCGATGTGTTTCAAAAGCAAAATAAAAATAAAGAATAAGCAATGCACATGGATTAACATAATCAGTCCATGGTAATTTCTTTTCTAAATATGGATCTCTATCTGTACAATTACTTATAACGATTGCTGTTAAACCTGTAATGCTAATAAAAAATTATCAAAACATTTATTTATTTATATGTGTAGTCTAATTTTTTTTTTCTTTTCTTACTTGCTCCATAATGATAAAGGTTGTAAAGCTTCTTGAAGAAATCCAAATTGATAAAGATAAAAAATTAATAAATGTATGCCTGTATAAATAGATAATAATGTACGAGCTAATGCATATTTTCTTCCAAAATGAACCGATAATGACCAAATAAAAGCAAGTGTAAGGAAAAAAATAAAGTAAATTGAGTTAATTATACTCGGATACACAAATGCAGCAAAACCAACAATAACAAATTGAAGAAATACACGTGTTCGTCTTACTATAGATAATAATCTTGGCCATAATTTCTGTTGATTTATTGTATTTATATGACTATTTATTAATGGTGGTATTACTGATGGTGTTTGAGGTTCATTTGTTTCATGAAGTCTTGTTGATAATAATTGACGTCGAATACTAACCAAACAAATTATTGATATAGCTAAGATGAGTATATCAGGAAAGATTAAACGTAAAATACGAATAGCATTTGAATTATCAAGACTTAAACAAATAAAAATATATATAATGTTTAAAATAATACTCTGAATTTGATAACATACCGTTCTAAACCAAAATATCGAAGAACTCGAGTTAATTCGGTACCTAAAATAGATTTGATAAAGAGTTTTTAATTTGACAAAAAAAAAAATTTGTTTCATACAATTATTGAGAGCATGACCATAAGGTTTATTAATAAGAAGAACTGATTGAAATACGATTTGAGCAAAAACTGTGAGTAGACTTAGAAAACCAATAAGAAATATAAATGGACGAAAACGTACTAAAATAAAATTTTGATACATATATATTTTATTTTAAATTTCATGACTAATTTTACTTCGTATATTTTTTTCACTTATAGAGCCAACCCATGGAAGAATCAATAATAGAAAAGCATAAATTAATGAAATAACACTATATCGAAAGATAATTCCTATTTATTTGGAGAAAAAAAAATCGATTTAATGTTCTTTTTTTTGAAGAAAAAAAATTTTTTTTTTTGTTCTTACCGATAAGCAATGAAATTGGAAGAAGTATAAGGATAAATACAGATAAGATTGATCTAACCATTCTTGTCAATTCTCTAGAAATATCATTAAAAAAAAAAACAATTAATTTGTATTATAAAGTTTGAATTTTTACTGTAGATAATATTGTCGACTGATAATGAGAGAATTCTATAATCTGAAACTAATTTTGAAATTCAAAAATATCGACTTTCGAAATATCACGTATCAGTGAGGAAATTTAGCTATATGTACATAAAGTGTCTAGATAATGTCCTTTGCCTTTATGTCTTTTTCCTTTCCTGAAGCGCAAGAACAACAAAAAGAAAAATAAATAAAACCAACTAATTATCTATTTGTTACAATGTTTGTCTATATGATTATATGTCAATCGAGTGACGTTGCATATACGACTGTATCCATATAATATAGGACTCAATAAGAAGCGATGTTACATATATATATTTATTTATTTTTTTGTTATATGTCATCACATTATATTTAACGTGACGAACGCAAAAATTTACCTTGATGTAATCAATTGTATAAGCTATCTGTCAATATTTTAATCAATCTAGTAATAGAAACAGATTGATGATGTGCATAAAAAACAATAACATATATAATAAAAATAATCAATATCTTCCTCCACCTCAAATGACAATATTATAGGACAGAAAAATATTTGATAGAATCAATACTATATACTTTATTGATGATAAATGATCAGATCTTATTCTAGAGTATTCGTCATATTTACTTTGGTAATGAATATGCATGTAGATTAATGCCGATCTTTGCTTTTATTAAGATAAGAAATTGTCTGTGTTAGTGGTTTAATACATAGATTTTGAAGATTGATATCATATGTATTAATCAATCATAAATGTATATTATTACATTCAGTTGAATTATTACGATATCTCATACTTGTATGTGTATAACTAAGGTTGATTATAAATAAATAGACGAGAAGAGGACAAATATTTTGTTTTTCTTCTATATCTCTCTCTCTCGCATAAATGATTACAGGTGCGGGAACTATATATAGTACAATTCAATATATTAATTACAAACGGGATGATTCCATGGTATGTGTAACATTTCATACATAACTTTCTTCAAATCGTGTAGAGCATAATTGATTTCGCTTACTATGATGACAAAAGATCCATTGTAAATTCTTATATTGAAGAGATCAACAAGCCATTAAATTATAGTTAATACTATCTAAAAACATTACCAAAAAAAAGGGCTAGACTATCCATCATCATATATCTCTATTGCGAGAATATTAGACAGAGTGTCATTTTAATACGAAAAGATTACCATAAGTAATTGAATTATATGGTATTATATGGTAATGGCACTTTGTTTATTACTCTCGCGATAGAGATATATGATGATGAATATTCTAGCCTTTTTTTTTTAGACAATATTAACTATAATTTTATGAGTCACTAATCTCGTCAGTATGAGAATTTATAGTGGATCTTTTATCATTATTGTAAATAAATCGATTATGCTCAACATAATTTTAGAGCAACTCGATGTAAATATGTCATATAATACGGTAGAATCATCCCAATATGTTCTCTTATTTTTCATAGATTTATTTTTGTGATCTCTTATAGATTCATGAATACAATTCAAATAAAGATACAAGTGACATTTAATACACATTGATCGTATTATTTATCTTACTAGTTATAATCATAATCATTTATGTTGACATATTGTAATCGTTGTAGAAAATAATATTCTTGTTAAATTATATACAAATAAAAGATTAAAAAGATTAATGACTAATCTACAAAGACTAATAATATAATTGAATGTTATACTGTCATGATGTTTTTGTATATAAAATAAATATCTTTTATTTATTAAATAGAACAAAATGTTTTTTTTTCTTTTTCGTTACGAATGTTACAAATAAAAATAAAATTCAAATAAGAAAATCATGCCAAAATGATCTTCTATCGAATGTATAACTATTTTTAATATCCATATTTGGTCTGTCCGTTTGTAAAAGAACACGATCATTCGATGAATGTTTTTTTAACCTTTTCAACAAGTGATTGTATACATTTACGTACAAACCATGTTGACAATGAGATAAACGTAAACGACTTTGTTTTTAAACTACTATAAATAAAAACAATGCACAACTGATGCACATCGTGTATAGTTTCAATCTGGATCAATAGCAATTATCTCTTTATAAATGTCTAATTTGACAACTTCAGTCCAATTATCAGGTGAGACTCCAAAGTTGCCTGATTTTTGTTTTTGTATAAAGAACTTTAGCAAAAGCAGCTGTGAATTGTTATTGAATCAATATTTTTGACTGAATCCCGATCAAGTAGATTCATGTTTTTTTGTTGATTCCTTATTATGAGTACTCTTTCAAGGACAAGAATCTAAAAAAAATTAAATAAACTCTATTATTTGTTTATATAGAATTACTAAGTTGATTCTAATTCAATTTGAAAACAGTGTTGATATTTATTAATGTGATTTAATACACTATACGAGTGTTACGTGATGTTAAGAGTTGTTTTTAAAATAAATAGTGAATCACAAGGTATTTAAAAATAAATAAATAAAAAAAAAAGAAGGTTTAAATTGCAATTCAAATGGCTTCTTTTTCTATTAGTCATTGATCCATTTAAATGCAGATATGCTCTGAAAAATAATCTCTTAAGGTGTGCTCAGGTAAGATTATTATTTAAAAAAATAAAAAATATATATGAAACAATTTATTTTATTTTGATTTAATTATTGACATTATTAATTATAACGTTTCTTGATGTACAATTTAATAGATGTCACTAGTACACTCTGATAGTTATAATGCTAAAACAATTGATTTTTTCTATTTAATAATATTTTTTAAATAAGTTTTCAAATTATTTTGATGTTGAATACGAATTATCGACATCGTAGAAGATCAACAGTCAGACAGCAATTAGCAATTTTTGTTCTGTTGAAATCATTTGTTTTGCTAAAAAGTATGAAATCTATTATAAAAGATATTAATTTAGTAAGAGATCATTAATATCGGTTATTTGAGTAGCATGTGACAATAACTATACAGTCACAAATAGTTATATTACGTGTTACCATTAGATATGGACAGGGGCGGCGCGAAGAGCACAGAGCAGGGAGGGGGGTATTGTGAAAAATGGGAGAAAATAGAAAAAAGTCTCTAAATTGTAAGTACCTAGTACCTTTTTTTACTAGTGTTTTTGAAAGCAAGTAGATAGGTAGATTCTTCTGTTATCAATTATAAAAAATGGAGAACATTGTAATAAAGGTTCTTCAGAACCGGAAGAAGTTCAAAATATATCTTCTGGGAAGTTGAAAAATTTTTCAGACACTTTCTCCAAAATTGGAGAAATTTTGAGACATTTTTTCCAAAATTGAAGAAATTTTGGGACATTCTCTCATTAACTGGAGAAATTTTAAGACATTTTCTCTCAAATCGGAGAAGTTTTGAGACATTTTTTCCAAAATTGAAGAAGTTTTAGGAACATATTCTCACCAACTCGAGAAATTTTGAGATATCCCCTCACCAACTAGAGAATTTTTAAGATATTTTCTGCCAAATTGAAGAAATTTTGAGACATTTTCTCCAAAATTAGAGCAATTTTGGGACATTTTCTCATTGACTGGAGAAATTTTAAGACATTTTCTACCAAAATGGTGTGATTTTGGGACAGTTTTTCTCAAAATCGGAGAAAGCTGCAGTCGAACTTTCCAAAGCAGGAGGGGGGTATCCTCCCCCCACCCCCCCGCTCGCGCCGCCCCTGGATATGGACGAGATATTCTGGATGGAAATAAATTTGAAATAAAAAACGAATAGATTCACTCATGTCTGTAGCGTGAAAGAAGAGAATCTTAAAGATTAAATAGATCGTTATATGACAGCAAAATATCTTGAATTCATCGATGTTGACCTCGAAATATTGTTTTCACTGCGATGACGCTCTTAATTTAAGATGTGACAGCTGTGAGCAGGGCTCTCGATGTGTGGAAAGAGCTGCCCCCCCCCCTCCCTCGCACAAATTGAAAATCTGTTTTACTGTCTGGCAAATTTTTAAATAAGTGGTGTTCGGAGGATCTTCGCAAGCTATCCCCCCCTTGGGCCCGGTTTTGTTTTTGTGTATGGAACTTTTTCCGAGATTTGGCTCATCCCTGAAGGGAGATAAAGGAATCTTTTCAAAGTTACCTCCCTCCTTGGGCCTGATCACAATTTTCTATGAAACACGGAAAGTGGCGCGCTACCGCCCACCCCCGGTCACCAGTTTTTATGAACAACTAGGAAATTTTCGGTAGCTATTTTTGAAAAGCTTTCGTTAACAGACTATCTGCGAAAGTTTATGAAAAGTGTCTGCTCCTCTCCCTCCCCCTCTCAAAGACAATCGAGAGCCTTAACTATGAGTGATTGCTTTCTAGCCTTTCGTCTAACTATATACAAATATCCATCACAGCTGAAAACCTTTCGCTAATATTCTAAAACATGTTTCGAATTTCACTGCTCTACTTCTACCTTACTAAAACTATTGTTACTTATCTATGACATGTATCGAGTCTCGGAGTGCTACATTTGCGGATACTGAAATTCCATTCAAAGTTCTACAGTTTTGCAATATCCTTCGAAAAGAAGTAGCCGCCGCCGCCGCGATGGACATTTCTGCTATACAATTACGTAATATACTTAAAAAAAACATGTATAGAATACAACAAAATCTTGACTAATAAAGTTGGTAGATTGCGTAATTACATGTATCAGTAAAAATAGAAAGAAGAATGATTGTACTTGGTTAACTATATAGTTACTATTAGAAGAAAAAACACGTGAAAGATGTTGTCAACTTTTGAAACCTTACCCGATGAAATTTTAATGATCATTTTGAAATATTGTGGTGATGCTTATACAATATTAAAAATATTTCTTGGTTTTAATCAACGTTTAAATATGATTCTTATTGATAAACGTTTACATTTATTAACTGATTTTTTACATATTAATGTACGAGATGATTATTATAATTCTGAAGTGTTTCAACAATTATCTAAACAATTATTATCTATAAATACAACAGTCGATGAAGAAAAACTTTCTTCAATTTTACAAACATTACTTAGTTTTCATATAAAACAAAAATATATTCAATTGGGACATGAATTTCAATTATATCTTGAAAATTTTAAATTTATTCGTCAATCATTGACCACTGATGAAATTATTAAAATAGATCATAAATTAAAAATAGAATTTGATAGTTTATACAATGATTCTATACGTATAGAATCTATTAAACTTATTAAATCATTTGTTTTAACAAAAGGTGCTTGTTGTACATGTGATGATTATGAATTATGTCGATTTAATCTTACTAAAGCTGTAAATGAATTATTTCTTTCTCATATTAATGATATTCAATTAAAATATTCAATATCAATCAATTCATTTTTACAATTATTTAAAATTCTAATTATTTCAAATACTTCTCTAATAAATAATCGAGATTATGTTGGTAATGGTGGTTGTAATCTTGAATATTTTCTTATATATACTCTTTATAAATTAGGACATTTTTATCATGATAAATCTTCAATTCCTATCAATATGAAATATTATCGAGCTACGATTGATTTATTTCTTTTTATTATACAATGTCAAAAACAAATATTTGAAAATGAATATTACATTCGAGAGAGTATGTTTAATATTCTCGAAATGATTTCGAAAATAAATAATGATATATTTATTCAAGTTATTCAATGGGAAATATTGAAAATAGTTGTTCATGAATATATTCTAAAAGCAAATGAATTATGGAATGATTATTTAATATGTAGATTTAAACAAATATTAAAAAATTTAATTGAAAATAATCGATTAGATATACTTATATATCTTTATCGTGATATTGGATTTGAACAATTTTTTAATATACAAAATTATACTCGACAATGTTTAGATTTAATGACAAAAAATCGAATGGGAAGAAAATTTTTCTATATGATTGCAGATGAAAAATTATTGGAACTTTTTTTTTCGAAAGAAAATTTAATATTTATTTTATTAGATAAAAAAGAACGTCAATTATTAGAAAAACTATTGAAATTATCACCATATCTTATACATCAATTAGATGAAGATGGAAATGATCCATTACTATATATATGTCTTAAAGTTTCTGGTTGTCGACATCGAATTATTGAATTTTTAATTAAAATAGGATCAAATTTACAAAGAACAAATTTTAAAGGACAAAATTTTATCGATGTATTACAATTACAAAGAAATCAAAAATTATTGAAAAAATTAATTGAACAAGATATCATTACAATTAATATATAATATTCAATTCTATTTATTATTCCAACTTTATATAACGAAGAATAGAATAATCTTGTTAAAACTGTGTACTTGACATGATAATAAAAACTATAGAAATCAGTATTTTATCCTGCGTGGATATTGAAAAGATGGTGCTCCTTTAAAGGTTCAGTTGATTCTTACAGACTTTCTCCAAAGAAGAAAGTCTGAATTAAGAAAGCTTTCATAAGAACATCAAGACATTCAGAATGAAGACGAATGAACTTCAAGTTATTATCATATTGAGACGCTTCTTCATAATCATGTGATTATCTGATAGACAAGCGATCACCCCTCTTCATTTATTAACTTTCCTCAGATGACGATAACAGCAATCACGACAATTGAAATATTCATTATGATAAAAACAATATATGCTTTACTTATCCAAAGTAAAAATGCCATTCATTTTCTAATTGTAACTTCAGATTACATTGCATTGCGATTAATCAAAAATCGAAGATTATTCAGCAATATTTAATCAAACATACAATGTGAATCAAACTTTTCTTTGTTTTTATTTCAGATTTTTT